>LGAG01000412.1:1535704-1589603 GCA_001278395.1 Lerema accius | reverse complement strand
TCTGTTATTCTTTGTCACATTAAATAAGAAAATATGTCACTTTTTTGTTATGATATTTCACTCTTTTTTAATAATATTTCCGTCGTGGTTGTAAAAGTTTTTTATTGAGACTGGATAAACTGTTCAATAACAGTCACAAGTAATCACACGTCATATAATTCTGATGTCAAAGATGAATTTTCGTCATTCGGATATTACAGACTAGCTCGTCGTATGCTGGTCATTCAACACTTACTGTGGTTTCTTGATTTTGTCACCACTAGTTCAGTGGTTTTGTCAACCATGCGGTTACTGGTCAGTGCTTTTTTTATTTGCTAGTATGTAACCGCAATGTTATGGGATCTAAAGCGACGTTGTGGTTTACACTTGTTTTAGTACCAGGAATCAAACTTACAGGTACTTGTGTTTTAGGGTTTCATTAGAAATAAATATATTTTATTTTATTTCTAACACATTATTACTTCCCCGTCTTGTAGAAAGCATGGCTGTTTTAATGTTTTCAGAATTTATTGAAGTATTATTTTAATAAGTACACTTGTGCAGCCTTATTAATAAACATTGATTAACTTTTATCGATCTCTAATCTTTAGTTCAATAAGATTAAATATTTATTAACACAAAGTAAACAGAGAGTAACCTCTTATTTGGTCTTTCTTACTATTAGTACTGTATATTAAGTAATTTCACCATTCACCTATACTTAAATTTTTGATTAAGTAATTTAACTCAATTAAATGCCAAACTTATCAAAGAAATTTCACAAAAAATGTATCCTGATATATAACGACACGGATCTCAATCACAGGCCGTTTCACCCTTGACCAATGCATACTAATGCTCATGAAGCGTAACCCTATACCAGTATCTTGTCAAACATGTTCTATGTTGGAAAGATTAATGGTGGAAAAATTATTTTTCTATCCTGTGTTTTTATTGTTATTTTTCTATAATAAGGCACTATAGTTCTTTTTAGTAGGAACTAGCTCAGAGAACCGTAGTACTAGAACGCTGTTATTTGGAACGTAGATAATTATTTACGACTGAGAAAATAATTATATACTTACTTTATTTAAAGAAAATGGTACCTACTTTCTAAGTGCCAAGTAAGGATGATTATTTTTTCTCGCTTATCATGTTAAGTGTCGTTGAAAAGGTTGTTCAGAAGTAAGGTGATTCACATTTTCCAAAATTTGGGTCTGTTCAAATCATCTGTTGATTTAACATCATTTTATTGACTCGGATTTCACATAATTTTATTATTTGTATAAGCTAATAAACCGTTGGTTTTGATGGTGTTATTTAAACAAGTCATAAATTATGACAAATTCGCTTCCGTTGCCAAGCTCTGTTTCATTTCAATAAATTGACCTTACCCTTGGGATAATCCAATTTATATGAGAGTCTTACCTTTGTCAAATTTTGGCAGGAAGTATAGAAATTGAAAATCAAGCTGACAGAAGGCTATATTATATTAACCTTTATTAAATCTGCTTATAATTGCTAGCCATAATACCCTTTTATTTAAAACAAATTTATTTGAAGCAGTTTGCTTCTTAAGATAAACAATTAATGATAATCATCATCGTGGTAAAATTGTTTTCTAAAGAAAATTGATAGTGCCTCTTACCACTTTACATCAATGCTCGTTTACTTTTAACTCGTTCGGGTAAAACTAAGTTCGGGTAAAACCTCTCTTAGTATAGATGTGTCGCGACCTTTATACAGAAATTGCAAAGTTAATATAATTTTATAACATTACTGCAACGACGTTAGGAATACCACTGTGCTTAACCTTTGTGAGCGTGATTATGTTTAAAATTTTCCCACCGTGTTGAGAACCTAAATAGTAAAACAAGATACTAGTTTTGAAGCTGAAGAAAATTGTGGTTGCGGAAATTAGTACGACATTTTACTTGGGTTTTAAATCTTTTGTCATATTATAAATAGTGATTCATTTACAACGGTAAATATTTTCGTTTTGAACAATTTTAGAAAGGCCCTTAATGAGACGCGTTAAAGAGGAGAGACGGTGAAATAAACTTTCGCACTCATGACTTAAGAACTACATTTACATTAAATACAATAACATTTATTTACGCTGTTAAAACTTGACTCAATACAATTGTACCCTCTTAGTTTCTCTAAACTAATAATGATCAAATATCAAATCGTTATTTAAAGGAAATTATACCGGACGTTATTTGATTCAATCCGATAGTAATTGTCTCCAGGAATCAACCACAAGCGATAAACGATTAAATTATCTAGGAAATTAATTACATAATGAGGAGTTAAGAGGTCTAACAACAGTGATAGCCTAGTGGTTTGAACGCTGGTCTCCCGAACTGAACCGATCCTGGGTTCGAACCCCGGCACGCACTTCTGATTTTCTAAAAGTTATGTGGGTATTAGAAATTAATTAACACTTGCTTCGGTGAAGGAAAACTTCGTGAAGAAACCTGTACACCTGAGAATTTTTCATGAAGTTTTTAAATGCGTTGAAGTTTTCCAATCCGCACTTGGCCAGCGTGATAGACTATGGCCTGTACCCCTCACATTTTGAGAGGAGACTCAAGCCCAGCAGTAGGACAATTATGAGTCGTGATAACGAATCCTTGAGTCCTGAATTGAATCCTTGAGTCAATCAATCATCTATTCTTTCAAATCAATAACATTCGTTACATTTATAGCAAGTTTATTACTATCCTTATAGAAAGTCAACAACCATTCCGGGAATATTTTTTTGTCATAAATATTTTTTCTGAACGAGATTTGACGCTGAAGCTTCTTCTAGATCTTCGGAAAAGGTCATTAAGTAATTTTGGCAATTTGAGAATTTGGCAATACGAACTGAGCTACTCGTATCAAGATTGTCAAAGTATCAAAAAAGTTTTAAAAAGTACAGTACTTAACTATATAATGTATATTAGTTTTATATAATATGTAGATATATTAGTTTCTAAAACCAATTGGATTATTAGTTAATCTAGATTTTTTACGATAAGTACTAAATAATTTTTGTAATATATTAGATACCTTTTCTTGAAAGCTGTTCTAAGGCTACCAAAAAGTTTTTGTGAATGTGCAACAATTATGCACTGCTATATATTTTTTATGTAGGTAGTTTACATACTTTTTATTAAATTAATTTTGGCACTCTTGAATTCAATCAAATTGTTCAATACAGTTAAAATTTTAGTTTAATATTTTTAGTTTATTACGGCCTTTCTCCAAGTGACTAATTTGATGTTTATTTGCGCTTGAGATTTTCAAGAGGATAGTGGAGATATCATTACTGCCCTATTATAACAAATGTTTTCATACAAAACATAGGTAATTTGTTTGAACAAAAAACCAATTAACAGCAATTGTTCAATAATTACGAAGCTACGTATCATAAGCTTCATACACTATTTAAGTCGTCTTTTTCAATAAAATAAAATAAAATTTTCTGTCCTGGTTTTTAGTAGCGTATTATTTTATGCCTCTAAATAGTTAATATTTAAAGGGCTTTTGAAGATTGTTAAATTTCAAAGAGGACAGCAGATGAAATAGGTTTGAGAATCTATGGGTAAATTGTATCTATTCAAGATGAAACTGACAGGTAGATAAGGGGCTAAAGTATTGACAAGTGACCTTTACCTGTCACGAGATACAACTGGAACGTAAAACCATTTTCCTATTAAACCCTTAGTTAACATAATAGATTTATTACTCCATTACAATAATTTTGACTGAAAAATTTTCAGTGAAAATTATTTCTACTTCTGACGTCTCTTACGAACTTCGATTTTGTTTGCGTTGAAAACGACGTAAGAATAAATAGGTTACGTTTTGTATTTCCAATTATTATAAACGTGAATTGTTTAGTAGTATCGAAAGCCTGAAGTTTTCATTTGTCAATTATTCTTTCTGTTCATTGTCTTTGACTGTTCCTTTTAATATAAAGAAATAATATAAAGGTATTCGACACGTTCGAAATTCAAACAAAAAGCGAAACCGAAGAGAACTTGCTTGAATTTATATTATCTCTTATCAAGTTCGATATCGAGCTTATTTTTCGCGGTTAGAAAAGCTGTACAGTGTACACCAACGGTCGCGCGGCGCGGGCGAACAGTTAAGCTTTGGCGGTCGTCGAGTGTAGATGTTACCAACCGTCTCGTCTCACGAACTCGTAAAAATAGTGATGTTGAACAGAACCAACCAATTTCGACTTTACCGGTCCGTATGCGTTTGAAATCGGTTTTCCAGTGTTTCGTAAACGCCTTGAGATTGTACACATGTGAATACATGTATTTTTCTTCGGATTTAGTGCGTGATTACAATTTATTGTGGATGATGTGATTCTAGATTTATTGCTAGTTTACCAATGGTGTGCTGTGAGTTTTATTGCTACAGGATTTCTTGGAACACGGGAAATATAGTGACAGGTCAGTCAATTTATTTTCTGTACGATGTACGGATTTGTTTAATCAATTGGGCGCTAATGCGAAATTGATCTGACTAGTGACGTATTAGTACCGATTCCCGGTATTCGGTACCTATCATTCGGAAAATTTATGGGTCAAAGGAATTGTTATTTAGTAAATTACTCGTAATAATTATGAACTTAGTCAGATTTACGAGAAGCCTATAACCTATAACTAAATATAATTATACCATATAGTAGTACCTACAAATATTTTCTTCTTAATTATTGCGTAGTAAAATTTATTGTGTTATCAAATACGGGTATCAAATTCTTTAAATTATTAATGATCAGATCAATAAATAAAATTGATAAATTAATTTAACCAGTAAACGTCTGTTGGCGATAGTTTTCTTCGGATTGGTGAAGGACTTATTTTTAATGCCAATGGGTAAACTGCTATTGATGCATCAAAGCCCTACAGATATAATTATGTGCCCTCTGGTATACGAAAGCAATCTCCAACTTCTTAAGCCACAATATCGTTGACTACAATTGAAGTACTTACACTTCGTTGATGACTACGTAGACAAGCCGTCGGGTTAAACAGAAATTCTGGTGAAATAACTAAGTTAATTTTATAATCGTACAAAGATATTAAGCCTATTAAGATGTTTCTTAGCTAAGCTTAGACTTAAATTATTTCTTAGGAATGTTACACCTACAACATTTTTCAATTATTTTAATCAGAGGTGGGTTATAGTATCATTAATATTGGATATCTCAGGAATATTATGAACTTTTTTCATTCAAAGAAGAGACTAGATTTTACACCATGCTTAATCTGTGCTTATTTAAATTAAATCGTATTAAACAAAGATGAGACATTGATTTAAGTTAAACATATTTTTCAATAATGGAGTTAACATTTTGAGGAACGCTTAATTATCCGTAAAATGTTTAACAGTGAATTTCCAAGTAATATTGGGAGTATGCGAAATAATAATATTTCTTGCTACGACTACCAATATCATTCCATGACGTAAAATTTATGGAAATATTATTGAAATTATAATTTAACAATTCATTACGAGGTATTCCAAAAGTTTTTTGAATTTTCCAAGCTCATGCGATAATTATTTTACGGGTACCGTTCAACGGAGATTTTTGCGTCCGTTAATTATTAAATTTCAATTTGGACGAAAGTTGGACAAAGAGATTTTTGTGTTTGGAATTTAGGTTTCTGTTCGTCATTATAATGATTTACCAGTGTCGTTTATTTGGTGATAAAGAGCCGTTATGAAGGTGATGAACGTCGCTTCTTCATCAAGTTGAAATTGCATGATGTGAACATTCGTATGCCACGGATATTTAAAGAAGGTTAGTTTCCATGCAGATATCGATTACGCGAGTAACGAAGGGTTAATAGCGTTATACAATAATTGCCTTCGAACTTAATTTAAATAGTATGAATTGTGAGTTGATACATAAAGTCCATGATTAATATAACAAAATTCTTGCCATGCCGGATGGCTATTGAAAGGGTTCCAGGTTCGATTTCCGGCGATGCAGATTTTTAATGATGAGTTTACTTATTATGGATCTTAGTGTGTATCCATGTTATTCAAGGCACCTATAACACAGAAAATTCTAGATTGTGGGTAGGAGTATAAACTGTGATCATTCAATTCGTACGATTACGACTGTACGTTTATGTAAAATTTAAATTCATGTAAAATAAAAGGGTCTTGATCATTATTCTTAAATTAAAAACCCAGGTAACAACATAAAAAAGTATTTATAATTTAATTGTATACTTTATTGCTCGAGTACCTTCCTATACTATTGAACAATTGGTGAGTTTATGTACTGTAGGATTTAGTTTATCTCTGTTGTATGTATTGTCTAATCCTCGAACGATTTGAGTAAAGTACTCCATTTGTTATCCTAGCCTGAATAAATCATTAATGTGATACTCGGTACTAATTTGCATATCACTTAAATAAGGAACACTGCACGTAGGGTATTAGGTTTCATAGGACACACTTTAATTCTATAAACATTACACTATAATAGTTGTTAAGTTATTATTAACTTTAGGGCTGTCAAAATACTTACCTTCTATTATGTTATAGGTGTTTTAGTATAACATAGGTACACAATATTAAAAAAAATATTGATTTGCTCCCTAATGACAAATAACGATCTAAAACGCATTAAATGCATGAAAAACTACCTTTTAATAATGTGACGTCACATATTATATCTTATATCATAGTCTATGATTATCGGCTATAATTAAATATAAAACTCATCTTAAGATTCCTCATTTGTCAAACTATATTAAGTAATTCAAATTTTTTTAAAAGAAAATATACCCTTTTTAGTCGAGTAATAGCGCTTATTTTAAAGTCTTTTTCTTATTTGGTAAAATAGTGTAATAGTGTAATATTGCTAACCTAAAGTTTCGCCATAATGTTCTCAAATATGTGTGAAATTACCCAATCCCCATTTGGTCACTTAACCTCTTCTATTGTGCGAAAATATTTCTAACAATGGAGCGATTATGGGTTGTAATGATTGTAATCCCGTGAATGAATACTTTGAGAACCACTATTTATAACGTTGCGTTACGTAAGGAAAATAACTTTACGTTAACTTTAAAAAAAATTAAACCGATTTTTTTCTTATAATATATAGATCTCTCTCAGTGTTCAAAAGGGAACCTATAATCGGGTAAAATCTATCCTATGTCCTAATCCTAGATGCAAACTATAACAAAATTTCAACTTTATCCGTTCAACGGTTAGAGCGTGAAGGACGTGCAAACATCCAAATATCAAACATCTTTACAAACTTTCACATTTATAATATTAGTAGGATTTAGGGGGATATATAGAATCCGAAGGAGGGCGAATGACTTATTATTCTTTTATATAAACGCACCCACAGATTATATCATATCTATACTAGCTATAATCTGAGTCTAGGCTAAAAAATTGTCGACATGGTCGTGTGCTCAGGTCTTGTAAGATAGTATCAGGCTTTATAAATATTGATAGAGTTGTCGCTAGGGTACGTTACTAATGGGTTTTATATTCGCATTAATAAACGCTTTGCCTTTTAATGCAGTTATAACTTTACGCAATAGTTAAGCCGTTAATTAGGCGTAATGATTAAGAGGCGGATTAAAACGTGAGTAAATATTATCATTATTATTGCGTTTTAGCATAAAGTTTAAAGTTTAATTACTACCTAGCTACTTGATTGCAATAGCAGTTAGAGTAATAATCATGATTGGAAAATAAACCTTTATTATTTATATTCACAATACGATGACGCCTTTAACACAATGGTAGCTATGCTGACAAGTCATATATAAACGAATCTTGGTCGACCAGTTAGGCAGGAATTCCAAAGATCAATCTTTCATACGTGCCTGCGTTATTCTACATATACCAAAACTAAACCTATCACTTAAAAAAAAAATATATTCTCACACAACACGACAACCACGATACAGAGAATCCTGGTTAGGAGGTGTAAAAATGTAGTACGTAACGTATCTCTAAATAAAAATCGACAGATCCTTGGCTTGATAATAAATAAAACAATCACTAACCTCTCTATCAATCCATACTGAACTCAAATATATTCTAGATCTAACAGCGCAGAAGTTAAGATTAAATTAATTTAAACCTTTAAAACTGTTTCATAATCAACACAAAAGATTCGAGCGTAAACAACCTATTTACAAGTAGGTACCTACATATTTCAAGGTACTATAAGGCGTGTATAAATCATGAAAATTACATTTGTAACACCGTTGTCAATACCGTAACGAGAGGATTGGTTGATCAAATTAGCAACCTAGATCAGTAGATAAGCCGCAATCGAGTTGTTGCGATCAAGATTTACGCCTACAAATAAATAAATTTATCTCAGGCAATAAATCTATGACAAGTGTTTGATATTAACCATGATGGCAGTCTAAATACCGTCTGTTGTAATTTATCAGTTTACTATTTTGTGCTACGTAATTTTGCATGTTACTTACTGTTTGAAGTAATATTACTACCTACTTATTTTAAAAATCCTTAAGAAAGGGTGATAGTTACTGAACTCCTTCTATACAACCTACTTTCGATAATAAAAAAAATATGTATTTAAAGAGACTAAGTAAAGTTTAAGACCTTAGTTGAACCTTGAAGGTGATGCTGATGTTGAAATACTAAGAGGGACTATCTAAACTTTTAGAAATATTGAAAGGCCTTAATAACGAAATTGGCCAATGCGGTAAAAATTTCCTAAAGATACGAAAATTGAAGGTCGATAGTAACTGACGTTGAATACTATTAAAAAAAAGTATGTTACGTGACATCATATTTTCAGTCTTCTAGTATAATATTTTTTTCAATACATTACAGTCCAGCTGCCCATATGTTCTAAATTAACTTTGTTTTAGTACAAGCCACAATAGCCAAGTAGTTTCAGCGTTACTAACATTGGTTTCAAGTTTGAATTCTACCCTGTATCTACTTCTAAAAAATATATGTACATGTATACCGTGGGTGAAACTGTCCTAATCCGCCCTTAATATTTTATCACAAGAAGGCACAAGGGGTCGTGATGAAAAATAGTCCCGGAGGTACTTTTGGCATGTAGCTGTCAGAGCCGCGTTTGTATTGTAAGGGTTAAGGTGGAATTCCGCAAAACGCGACTAACGACGTCGACATATGCGATGATACTTTCTGCAACAGCGACTTAGTTGTTGACGTTTGTCGTGTGCCATGTCCTGCGATACATCTTTCGCGTGTAAATTTTTTTATCGAATGCGTTTTTAAAAAATGTAGGTATACGTTAAAGTGTAACTTCGTATATCGCAACAAACGCTATGGCAACTGGTGCGGATGTTTATCGTGTGTCGTGTTTTATGGAACCACACCTTAAGGGTTACTTACTCGGTATCAGTGTTCCAGTTTCAGATGAAAGTTTTATAGGAAGCCTCCGGGTTCCTCTAGGTCAGTATCAAAAGTGGCGTAACCCTAATAAACCTTGCTCCGTTTTGAAGTTTACACCTTCTCAGTGAAAAGAGCTTTAGTGATTCTTTAATACCGGCTTTGAAGTCTTGAACTTAACTCATTGTTATAAACTAAACAATTATTTTAGTTAAGCATAGCTAAGTCTTCTGATCTGCTAGATTTTATAAAATATTGTAGCATATTTTTTGCTAAAGAAAAATGTTTTGACCTACCAATCTTTCCCTTTCGTGTATCCGCAGCTTAATAATTGGATGAAATCGGCAATCGTCCATTGATTGGCTTATTATTAAAAAAAAACAATGTTATTTCGTCGTATCGAAAAATGGAGATTGGTTTTTTTAAGTAGTTACCGAGTTTTATGTAGCTGGTACTTAAGTGGTAAATTTATTACTGGCTTAAATATAGAACATAGATATCTGACTATCTACAAGTTGCCTAGAACATGTTCCATCATACTAACAGGATTTATTAAAGGGGAACAATAATGTTTATAGTTCGTAAAAATGTCAATCGACAAATGCATTGATACTCATAAGTCAGAGAAGCGTGAAACGTGTCATTTGATCTGTTGTTTTTAAGTACCTTAAAGTAATTTAATGGTTAAATTTCTACAATATTGAGAGTTTTTTTCAATAACTTTCATTTAGTAATATGTACATTTTGCGATGAAATTCTAAGTCTTTTTTACTAATGATACATTTTGGAATGACATTTTATAGCACTACAATTATGCTGATCATTAACTCTATTAAAGGTCGTATTTTCGTTTACATTGTTTTCAAGATCTTCTGTAAAGAAAAGAAATGATTTTATGCGCTTCTAATTTGAACGCTACGGTTGCTTATCATGTATCCGGGTCGCATCGAATTACGTCATATCCGGGCTTCCAGGAAAAATGGTGTCATTGATTAAACACCTGCAAATCAGCTGACTTAAACGGAATACTATGGTATTAAATCGATTAAACGTTTGTTAGACTTTAGTAGGTAGTATGTGACGGGTTAAAGTAATTATTAAAGTTAAGTAAAGTAATTAAGAAACGAATTAGTGAAGTTTTGGGATCCTTTTTGATGTCATATTTGCAAACCACAAGTTTTACTAGGGTTTTGAAATAAGATAATTTTTTAATATTTTAATCCATAATAATATGATCAGTACCTACTATTATTATAAATGCGAAGGTATCTTTTGTCTTACTTTTTGTTTATTACCTATTCGCATCTAAACTACTTAACCGATTTAGCTGTAACTGGGGAACGGATAGTTTTAAACTAAGAAATAACTTTATGCTAATAAATGATAACGAATTATGATTTCATAAAAAAAAAATACAAACTTTTTACTACCTTTTTGCTTTACAGGGTGATATAACAATTGTGACACGAAATTCCTTTTTACCATTCTGCTATTTCTCAAGCATTTTCCACTAAAGATTTTAAAGCGCAGTGGAGAGTTCGCTCTAAAACAACTGTTTGTTTTACCGACACTCGATTTTGTTTCTTTGCTGTGTTGACTTTTGGACGTCCAGACTGCCGTGGATACTGTAAACTCAGTTCACAAATGAACAATACAATTTCGTTCTGATAAAACGAAGGTATACAATCTTATTTTGCTTTCTTTCTTAAAAGGGATGTAGATATTTTTACGTGTCTGTCCGTCTATGTCTATCTGTGGAATCAAGATGCTAAAGAAATCGGACATCTCTTGCTATGGCGGCGTTGCAATAACTGTAATCGTTTGGCTGGTCCCTTGAAATATCTCGAGATCAGCACCACCTGCCGGGTCCAATTGTAGCTCGGAACCATTCTTGATATCTCTAAAATACTTAATTTTTTTTTATTGAAACCAGTCCAGCCGTTTAGGAGGAGTTCATTGACATACATACGTACACTGTCTTTTTATATTAACAATAGCTGTCTTAAATACTAATTATCGCATTGCCTGCTTCAAAATTGGCGATGTTTCATACAACACTTCCACCCCTATTTTACCCCCTTAAAGTCAGAATTTCCAAAAATCCGTTCTAAGTGCTCCTTTGTGTCAAGTTTCATGTTTCCAGGTCTACCCGTTTAGGCTGTACGTTGTCGATCAGTCAATCAGTCACTCAGTAACCTAAGAGTTTTATATATTAAGATAAAACCCTTTTCCCCCATAACATGGTTGTTATCTTTTGAAAACTTACCAGGAAGCGACTATACTCGTATCTAATCGAGAGATCAATAAGTCGTACACCATTTCCCGGGACACTACGCCCTTCCGTTGTTAGTCCCAAAACTAACCTTTGCCATACAAAGGGTACAAGTAGTTGTGGGTTACAAACTCATATTTGCTGCGTGACTGACCTTAAGGTTTTCAGGATGTACTTAGCTATCTCTAGTAGGAAGTTCGGTTTAAGATAAGGACGTTGGATAGCTGAATAAAGCGCGCGTTTTATTCATAGCTTTAAGCGATGTTGTAGTACAAAGTCTTATTAATAAACATCTGTTAACATACGAATGGTTTTGATTTACCCTTGAATTAGCTAATTCTAAAACTAATTTTCATTCATAGAGAACATACGAGATAAATCACTGCTTGTGCTTATAAATAAAGTAGCACTTATAACTACTATACTACTTACGAAATAATCGTACAAACTTCTTTTCAAACAGACTTATCTTTATCATAACCATCTTTGCTTTTATCGCTTATCGCTTTCTACAAATTGTGATTATATAACCCATAGCTTTAAAACAACTTGAAGTTCATCCTTCGTTTTCGTGTATACATTTTCGTATATACAAATTACAATTTGTTATTTATAGCTACTTATCATGTTTCATATTAATAGTTTGAGTATTTTACTCAAGGTAATCAGGTAATTACTTCCAGTTGTTGATTTGACATAAGCGGTACAACTTTTACCAAGTTTTTAAGTACGAAAATAAAAGAAATAACGAAATTTTTATGATCGTGAAGTATTTTTTTATGGCTGTAAACGTCTATACCTAAATTCTACTGGCCTTTGAGCACAAAAAGGAAAAGGAAGTAAGAAATCTTCAAACAAGAATTACTACCTGATGCGAAAATCACGAAGTCTTGAATTATAACGTAGAAGTTTTTCCGTTTTTCATGATTAAGGTGCTTTGATCCTTCGGACTTTACGGTTGTGTTTGACTACAAGGGATTAACTATAACCATTAGGGTCCCCTAAGGGGATCACAATCAAACTATAACTATTATCAAGCCCCCGTAATAGTTTCGGTAACTGATCGATATATACATATATATAGATGATAAATCATGTTATATTAAAATCTGCCTATATGAGGTTCCAAGTTGCAGGAAGTCTCTGCATGATTGAAAATAAGATCTTATAAAATTCTACTCAATAAACTACCCATTATAGGTACAGAATGATTATATGCGCCTAGGCATATGAAGTGATATCGGCCATATAAATGTACTCGTATATTTATAATGTACCTAACTTAAAGATTATGAATGACTCTTATGACAGTTTCTAATATATGCATATTAGATCTAATTCTAATTATATCTCTTTAGAACTCTGATTTTGATTTGTTTTAAGATAGATAGATTTTGATTTGTTGTAAGAAAAAAACTATGCTACTTATTGTAGCTTATTTTTTTGTAATAAATTGTTTTTTGGCCGATTTACTTGTCCCCTTTCGGTGCGATGCTGGCCAAGATAGAAGAGATAAGAAACATAGCTGTAAATAGTTTATCGCTTATCTTGGATAGTACAACAAGAGTTTCCTGAGCCTGAGGCCGTCAAATAAAACTTTGAACTTGGAATGAGATTGTCCTTACGCAATATTTTCCTGTTATATAACAAAAATGGAATCGACCTGCTGATGAAGCGTATATATTTGTTGTAGACAGTTTAATGATTTTTCTCTCGTTCCTGTTTTAGATGGAGAATAGTGCGAGAGGGTGCGGGTGTCAGATAATTTTAAGTTCATAAATTTTTAAATACACATTTCATTGTCCTGTCCTAATTAATTTGATACTATAGAGTTTTTGCAGTTAGATGATATTATATAAAAAGTAAACCAAGGCTTGAGATTGTAATCTATTTACATTATTTACTGATCCTATCGATTGTTATCCAGGCCTAATAATTTGTGGTCGAAATTCGACCACTGACCAGGTTCTCTAGTATACATAAATTGTATGTTTTTTTACAATCAGTTTGAATAATAAAAAAAAACTTTTTTTATTAACACTGTCGCCGATTCGTAGCTCTCTTAATTCAAACTTTCCACCAACTAGGCCAAACAAAATAAGCTTACCTTTTCCAAGCAACAAATACTTCTAAGTCAATGAGACGAAAAGGCTTAAGCATCGCGACTTAAAAGGATTGTTTTAACGTAAAATAAAGTTCGCTAGTTCGATTTTTCGGATCCATTGGACGAGAAAAGGCGTCGGACTGACAGCACCAATTTCGCGGAGTGTCTTAGTATCCTATCTTAATCTTTTGAGTTATCTATCTTTTAGAACCGGTAAAGTGTGTCAGAGGTCGTGGGGTTATGGAATTTGTTTTAACTTTAAGATAACGTGAGAATGTTTGATAAAATGTGAGGAAATGGTAAAATGTTTTTATTAAGTTGCTTAGAGTTCGTTTAGAGTACTGTTTTAAGAATGCTTTGGAGATTTGGCACGCTTAAAGTTTTATGGAGAAGTGTACAAATCATAGAGCGTCTCCTTCGTTTATTTATTCGTCGATACTTACCTACTTACTAAAGTTGTATTAAGCCGTCAATAAGAATACAATCCGACTGCAATTTGTGTTTAGGGGAAGGGAAAACGTATGTATGTATGTATGTAGCTTACCTTAAATCATTTCCATAATGCAGGCAAATCTAATCACACCATATAAATGTCATAATCCGAAAAGACAATTGCCATTTGGGCTGTAGAGCATACCGAAGAAAAGTACATATAATTGACATACATACATACATACGTACATAAAAAAACATTACCCGCAAACTGGTAGAGTCGAGTAAAATCGATTATTTATTAACCACTCCACAATCTTTTCACTAGCTACAGAAAAGTAATTGAGAAATTACGTTTCAATTTAACAAGCGCGTTGACATGGATTTACTATGATACCGCACCATTAAAATAAATCTTGTTTTGAACAACTAATTACATGTGTTTAGAGCTAGGCTGGCACGACGTCTAGCCGATCCAATTAAACTTTATCGTCTGTCTAGTTGCGCTTTTTAATCAAGCTTAGAAATTAAAGTGAGTAATTAAGGGTTTATTCACAGACAAACTAAATATATAGACTCAGTCTTTGAAATCAAAAAGTGTAGTCGAAAAAAACATAGGTAACATACGTCAGATCGTTAATAAAAATTACTACACTTTTTATTCTGAAGACTGTATTTTATATTTTTTGGTCTCGTGGTTTTTGGAAATGATTGATTTTCGATTCAACCCTCCCCCCACTATTTGGCCCATAATTTTTAACGACCAATAATCCCCAGTTATCCACGTTATATAAGGTAAGGAAACCGAACATATTAAATTTTATTTCAACGACGGATTCTTTTATAAAAAGAAAAATATTATACAAAAAAAAACTTTGTTACTTATCACTGGAACTCAACCCCTTTCTTCCCCTTCAATCGAAAATTCAATCACCACTCACCCTAAATCCTGTCTCCGGCTTAAGAGTTCAGTAACTTTTTGTTAACCTTTCAAAAACCTCACAAAACCAACGAAAAACACTCAAACCGTTTTTAATTAACTTGACAAATAACCATAGTAGGTCAATCCATAATACTTCTGTATCTTTTCAACGGCATTTGCTATGAAAATAAATTACGAATGTAAAACAGTAATGAATTTATTGACACCGAAACCAGGTCGCGCATTAAAGTTAGTATTTTAAAGCCAAATTGAAGCCACCCACGCCTCAAAGATATTTCTCTATCCTTTGACAAAACTGTCGTAAAATAAGTTTGAGTATAAAATAGCTTCTAAGGGATAGGTTTAATGCGTTCAATCGTCTTAGACAAATTTTTATTGCTTAATTTCGAGTAAGAGTTCGAATTGTATGTAATTTACGTGTTTTATTAATGTCTTTAAGGATTTTATATTGACGTTCTCAAATGTAAATATTTTTGAGAGATAGGTATATGTATAGATAGAGATAGGTTATGTTATTTGACACTTTACAAGATTACTGAGTTCGTAGCAAAGTTACTTTTCACGTACATACAGCCGTGTCCATGACAGAACCATGCCTAATTTTTTTGTCGTTTTTATGAATAAATCATTTTTACGGTACTTCAAAAAATTTAATTGCTTTTACTTAAAATTGCGCCTTTTTAAATTCAAAATTTGACCATAGTTAAATATATTAAAAAACAGACTTGTTCGATATAATTTAATCAACATCAACTAATTATCAACAGGGCCTTAATTACCTATTATGTCAAATTTGAATTACTTCATTATTCCTAAACTTAGTCCAAACCTCAGATACTATTAAATTAAGGTTTAACCATTTGTAACACTAGATTCCCTGTGTCCATATAGATTATACATATAACAAAGACATCAACCTCTTAGTGATCTCAAAGGTGTATCTTGCTTTCCTAGAATCCTACAACGGTATATTGTATACTAGTGTTACCAATACACACTAAGATCGTTTACTGTTTCCTCAAATCCCTTAGGCCGTGTTCAATTACCTTAATGCATCGGTCGGTAACGGATGAATAGTGAAATTCAATAAATTCATCCAAACGTTTGTTAATTAAAATGTTAATCCTTGTTTAATCAACAATATTACATAATATTATAAGTATACAAAAGAGAAGTAAATACGTTTTAAGTTAAAAAACACGAAAAATGCGTTCAGGTTGTTTTAAAGAATACGAAAGAGACACCAAATTTTTATCATAAAGATGAGAAGGATGCATGCAATGTGTATTGGAACTTTATTCGGATGATTATTATGGACGTAAATACCTATCGTTAAAATTTATTTTGAATAGATTACTATTTAAATAGTATTTGCATTATGAATGTTGTAAGTCATAAGTATTTGCAATGTGTCAACTAGTAAAGGAAATGAAATTCAAAGACTGATTTGTTCAACACATAAAAGTAATTGAAATTGTTCTAACATAGTAACGATCGAAAACGAACCAATTCTCCTTTCTTTTTTGTAAAGACAAAGTAAATAGCCTTTCAGAATGAGAAGGGTTAAGTACTCATGAAATGTTTGCCACTTTACATCCATTTTTAACCTTGACATTCCTTAACCCGTGAGTGAGACTGATTACTCGGGTTACTACTTCTGTTACAAGCTATGGTAGGTACTTTAAGCACTTTAAGCACTTTAAGCATTTTAAGCATTTTAACCCGGGCTTAATACTGTTCCCAGACTAAACGAAGACCCCTCCAATCGTGCAAATTGTTCTAAATCGCAACTCATTTAAGCTTCATTAAAGCGCGTGTTAGCAATCAAGTCGCGTTTGTCTTCATCATGTTGCTTCAGTTGCGAAAGACCTTGATGGATGACTAATGGTACATTACAGTTTGTCTCAGGAATAATATATCATTGGACAAGGAAGTGGTTTTAAA
Source organism: Lerema accius (assembly GCA_001278395.1). NCBI lineage: Eukaryota > Metazoa > Arthropoda > Insecta > Lepidoptera > Hesperiidae > Lerema > Lerema accius. The sequence continues at coordinate 1,572,542 of LGAG01000412.1, read as the reverse complement.
AGCAAATATGTGCTAGTTATCTTTAGAAAGTAATGGATATTACTTTCCAAAATATCGCCTTAACGTCTTAATGTCGCGTCATAAATATTAAGGGAGTAAGAAGATTGCTTGTTAGTGAGTATAAAAGAGAGCAATTGTGCGTGAAAAGAGGACTACATAATACTATGTTTCTAACGATTGGCACGCAAAAGGCTTGATGTATTTGTTAGTAACATAATTCAGTGTTTCTTACAAGTTCGTCTCCGATTTTGAGAGCTTAAAGATAATTTTTTTTCCTACGGGCGACTCCTATGAACAACGATGTTTAAGATTTTTGCATCTTTGTATTTCAAAACACTTATTACAGGCATTTTGGATACAAAACTTCAGCGCCAGAACGCGGAAAGTTTACAAGTCGCAACTCATTTAAAGTTCATTACGACCTGTAACTCTCAGTATCTACCCACGTTGCGTTTGTCTTCATTTTCCCATTACAAACTCGAGAACACCATGACCCGTAGATGATTTATCATGGGATAAGGAACTTAATGTCTAGTCACTGCAAATTCATATTTGAAATTATCTGGAACGATGGTGTTTGAAACTGTAAGACTGCATATAGAACTTCCACTAATGTTAGGCGCGGTATTTCATAGGCCTTATTAGTACTGTATGGGTAGGTATTCATTACTCTATTGTTTTACGCTACATTGTATAAATCCTTACCGTTTTTACTATAATTATTTACCGATTCATTCGTACTCTGAAGAATAAATATCTAAAGTAAAGTTTTCGTGTCTTCATGCCGATTGCGCTTATAACACACCGACATTTTATAGAACCGCCATTTTATACAACGAATGTCTGCAACATCAAACTAATACAAAGCTGAAAAAAATTACATGACAATTATACACTAGGTATATAATCCTTTGGTGGGCGCAAACGTCCGGAATTCGCATCAGGAATCAGATTCTGAATTCAGATTTTGAATTCTATGGGTCAGGTGCAGATTTCCGGAATTTGTCAGATTCTGAATTATCACTTAAAATAGTTGAAATCGGGGTAGAAAGATCCAGGGGTAAATTGTGACACGAATATTTCCATAATAGAAAAAATGTTACTCCTGGCTCTTTCCACTGCGCTTTCCCCAACTAATAATTCAAAATCGGAAATTCTAAATCTGAAAATTCAAAACCTGAAAATTCTGTATCTGAAAATTCCGGACGTTTGCACCCACCCTAACGTGGGACTGTAATAACCTCCGAAATGCTAATCTCTTCTAATCTCGTCTTAATCCTTTGTCACCTCCGGACTCCGGTTGTTGTATCAACGATAAATCCCTGACTAACGTTAGTTAATGCGTTAGGGTTGACGATTAATTACAGTTATGCAAACTATTTACGTAATCCAGATAATTAAGTTAATTTTAGGTTATTTTTCGAATGTTAAATGTATCTTCATTTTTGTAGATAATAAGTTAAATTTTAAAATAATATAGGGTTGGCAACAAAATAATTAAAGTTTTCAAAAAAATATTAAGGGTTAGTTATATTACTTACTCGTAGTTGGGAAGAGCGACGGTTGAAAGAGTCAGGGGTAATTGTGCCGACGCGAACATTTCCGTAACAGAAAAAGACTTGCCCCTGGCTCTTTCAAACCCCGCTCTCCCCAACTGTCAGTCCAGGATCTGAATTCCTTGCGTGAATTTCGGACTTTTACTTCCAGTTTAAAACAGTGTCCAAGTAAAGTAAGATCAAATGACTAGTCAATAAAGTAGTATTATTAACTAGATATAATCCCACTTATTTTATTCTAAATCTAGTTAGCGGCTTCCCACGCGATAAATTCCGTTAACAAGTAGCGGGGACATGCCAACATTGATTAAATTAACTAGTATGGTTTAATGCTTGATAACCATATCGGAATTATTAGACTTGTCGTCATCTTTTGCAATTGATTTCGAACCAGAAAGTTTCATAGGGAGGTTCTTTTTTTAAGGACACGATAAAAACACTGCAACGACAACCTTAGGGTTCCGTACCTAAAAGGTAAAAACGTGACCCTATTACTAAGCCTCAGCTGTCTACTTGTCTCTTATCAGGCTGTATCTCATAAACCGTGATAGCTAGAAACCTGAAATTTTCTCAAAGTTTGTATTTATTTCCGTTGCCGCTATAACCACAAATACTAAAAATAAAAAAAAATTCAAATATTAAGGAGATCCTCATGCAATAAGTGCGGTTTTTTCATATCTTTTATACACGAAGGTACGGAACTCTTCGTGCGCGAGTTCGACTCGCACTTAGTATGTTTTTATATGTAGGTGTTGTCCACGATACTGTTATCAAGAGAGATCCTGTAGTATAATTTCACATAATATCCACCTACTACTGCCAATGCATCAAAGAAGAAACTATTATTGAGTTCAAACCTCCCCCATAGTCGACTAGTCATTTGGCAACTGACGCAAGCAAGAGAGTGGTTGCGACCCAGACTTTTTAATAGAAAGGCGAAGAATTTTGAACTTGTATGCCATATATATGCGGGTATATGTATACCCGCTGAGGTATAATAAACGAATAAGAAAACAAAGAAAGTCATAAAATAAGCAATATCAATATAATATATACCCTTTAGCGTTAGCATTTTTATTTTTATCTCTGTTATTTGCTCATTTCAGTTTTACCGTACTTTGTTAAATGCTACTTACTTGGTATTGGAAAATATTTCGAATTATTATTACGAAGGTAACATTTGTATGGTTTTGTATTTGTTGAACCTTGCTGTTATTTAATTAATTCACTCCTTTGTACAGTTTTATTATTAAAGTCCAATGTTTTTTTGCAGATTCAAATTATCGGAATAATAATTTAATTCTTCTGCTTCGGGAAAATTTTCTTACAGCCATTAATTAATAATACACAGGAAACTGTAATTAAGAGTTTGCTTAAAGTCAAACGATAATTTTTACTTCGAAATGTTATAATAATAATATCTTTTTAATATTTATACACAGTATTAAAAACGTTTATCAAAGTTGTAATTCCGACAGAAATTAAAAAAGCTCGAACTAAAGAACTGTTAACATTGTAACTTTGATTAGACTTTTCATTGTGTCATCAAGATTAATGGACCTTTAAGGGGTTAACCCTTTTTCGCGTTTAAACGCAATTGGATCCAAGAGACCCCTTTTCAGTATTTGTATGCCATTCATTTATTTAGCTGTCATTGTAAAAGACCGTCTAACTAGGACACTAATTTGAATATGGCCAACTTAACTTGCTTCTGTTGTATTAATGATTTTTCTACAACTGCTACTTAGTATTAGATTGTATTGATGTCACTATACAGGCTTTAGAAATAGGTATTCATTTGTTTAAAAGGCCTATAACTACTCTGCACTTTGCTAAATAACAGACGTTGCTATGGCGCTTAGAACTATGTATTTCAAGGTAGAATGTTGCCTACTGAGCTAAATGGTTGCCTTTACCATTTTATACCCTTTAATATCAATCAAATGCCTTAGTTCAAAAGCCAGACAAGTCGTTGTCTTTATGTTTATCTATTAATAATTATAGACAACAGTAAAAATTTGAAGTGTTAAAAAAAAATTCTATTTCTTAATGTCGTGAACTGAAATATAATAATTATATTTTTTGTCAGACTAGATACTTAAAAAAATCCTCTGTATTGCCAACAGACTATGTAGTGTGATATTTTACAATTCAACATAATTACGATTAAAATGACCAAGACGACGACACGCTACATTTTTATCCTCATAAACATAGGAATTTGGCGATATCCATTAATCCAAACAGTTATGTTATAATACGACACTCAGGGTCAGTGACCAAGATTATTAAGCCATACTACTATTAATTTACTCGATATTCTGCATAAATTATAGCCTATTCAATTTGTTAATAACAGCTCCGTACATATTAATTAACGTGTCAGAGAATTTGAAATAGAGATTCTAAAAATAGTAACGCTATCGAATAGCATCGTTACGTCAAAATTCACTACCCTTATCCAATATGATTAGGGTTATATTAGAGTTCTCTATTGTTAAGATTTATGTAAGTTATATAGTTATCTATGGTGAAGCTCGTCGTCCTTAACTTTTTGTCCTGTGGTGCGGAATTAGTTCTACAGTTATGTTCTGTGGTGCGAAATTGGTTCTACCTATAGTTATTAGTATAAAACGGATCTATTAGCGAGGAGCGTATGTATGTGTCTCTATTCCTTTGGCATGCTCTGTAGTCTAAATTGCTTGACGGATTTCGCCATTAAATATGTCATTAGGTTCCTCTCGATTGTGGAAGTGACACGCGCTATATAATTTTTTATTATGAAAGTGTGACTTTTTGGGGGGGTCACATATTTATTGCTCACGACTGTACCTTTCCCATTTTTAGATTTTTTTATCAATGTTCTTTAAAGGCAGACTCGTACGGACCCTTTAATGTACAAGCCCAACTCGTACTTGACCAATTTTATCACTACATTATTGTTATACAGTAAAATCGTATGTCGGCCTAATATAAATTCGGTGCTATTTCAATATAATCCTCTGGGAAAATCTATGAATTAGATTTGCCCTTTCGTTTCTCCACACACACCTACCTGAATATTTGATGTCTGCCACACCAACAATGGATGTTTCCTTTTTATTGCGAACAATAAAATATTACGTAACTGACTTCCTACAAGATATGAATTTTCTTTCCGGTAAGGAAAAATAAATTACGAGGCAGGCTTCACGTTAATTACTTACCGTCTCGTTCGTTGTTTAAAAACAGCCCAATGAGTTGTTTTCGTGTCGAGTTTCACGATAAGTGAGCTTATATCTGTTTCTTCTTTCAACATAGGTTAAATTTGCTTAACTTCTATTTAAATACTTAAATATTTAATTATTTTTGGAGTTAAAATAAACTAAGTTTCAGTAAATAACCGATCCAAAGAAACATCAGATACAGGTTATAATTTGTTGCTCATTATTTTGTAACGAAGCCCCAATTTCATGTTTCAAGGCATCAGTATGCCATAAGACACCTCTGCTTACTACTAATGATTGAGATAAAAGATAATTGAATTTGAGATTAATACATTTTCCAACAAACAATATCGTTAAGAAAAATATGAAATCTAATATCCTTTAGTCTTTAGAAGTCGAAGCGATGATACGATTTTCTTACCATGAACTATTTAAGTTGGAAACTTAAATTTAATATCGGGTGCGATGCGGGTGCCCGAAAGTTACCCGATAGATAAATTTCACAAGTTTGCAATACTAGCGTTAAACGGTTAGTCAGGTTAACTCCGGATAATTGAAGTTAAACACACGGAGATAGCTAATCGAGTTACAGAGTCGGAGACAACGATGGGTAAACTTTTTCAGTAGACTCAAATATAAGGAACTCTGACGTGAATCTACTCTCTAGGTAGCAATGGAAAAACGCGAAAGTTTAGAAAGTTTTTTGGTATCAGGGGATAATTTTCACACATTTACCACTTTGTAGATTTAATCAGGCGCCCGATTTATGCAGGTTTTGCTTTTGTTTTTTTTTTGACAGCTTTATTTTGGCTTAGAATCTTCTATATCCAAAGGAATGTAGTTGGCAATAAAACTAACCATTTCTTTTGTGCCGCATAATTATGCGGAAATCTAATAAAATACTTATAACACTTAAGGTTCATTTTAGTTCCTCAGTCTTTTCTGTTACATTTAAAAAAACATAACAAAAATAGTAATTGAAATCTAATAGATTATTTTATTTAATTAAAGAGAACAACAGTAAAATTATCGAAAAGTTGTTTTTTCAAAAGAGTTTGGAAGGACCACCGTAGGATTTAAATGACAGATCTTTAAAGGGAATCACGACATTGAGTAAGGTCTTTCGCAGTTACAAGATAAACGGAAATTCCAAAATCTGAGTCAGTAAGCCGATGAATATACATGGGACTGTTAACGGTGACCTGTTTTGGTAGATAGTATGAGATATATCTCCTATAGGCACTGACCGACTATGAGATGAATTTATCGGTATTATTTTATGTAGCAGGCATTTTATATTACTACTCTTATTTAGAAAAATATTTCTTTCCTGTTGTTCCGTGTTGGTTGGTCTATGAGATTCTAAAACTTTTGGAGAGATTTTGATGATGTTTCTTGGCTTTCTAAAAGAGATACTGGATGATTTAGAATTGCATTTACAATTTTAAAGTTGACTGTTAACGTTGGGTGGAGAGCTTGTTTTACATGTTATGCTTGCAACCCAATAGTTATCATCGTTTGGTGAAGAAACAGCTTTTTGGCACGTTTACATTTTACCTTGTTGGATTATAATTCTGTAAATTTAACTAAAAGAATAAGAAGCTGTTGATTCCAGAATTTATATCCGAGATTTAGGTCAAGATCGCGAACCGTAGATGGGGGCCGAGTAATCCGAGCATTTTCCCTTTTCTGTATACGATGAAATAAATTCACAACTTTACTGAATGGAAATATCGGGTTTGTTTTCATTTACTTGCTTTCTTTCAATTTGTTGGCAACTTTTGTTTCTGTTTGGTACAGTTGGTGCTCTTGTAACGGGATCAGGGATTGTTCGGAATCGCTTTGTATTAGAATAACAACCCAACTTAATCCGTTACTTTTTGGGTCTAGTTTTTGCTATGTAACATGTCTCTTGCCGCGACGTTAGTAAAATTAAGGGCTCACAATTAATACAATAAGGCTCGGTCAGAGATGCTTCATTTATCTACGACGTTAGACATCTTTTCTTTAATTTTCATTCTTTAACATTCTTTTCATTTAATGACATTCTTTTCTTTAAAAACTAACAAAATTATCTCACACTGACTTAAAAATATTCCAGTATCACGAGATATATAATAACAAACTGAATATAATTACCTTGTAGATTTTATTTATGGAGAATAAGAAAGACATATTGTAGCATTGGTTGCAAACTTTGAAGGAAACTGATTTAGTAGTGAATATAATGTAGTGGACGTAAAATAGCGTAGTCAGAAGCCGACTGGTGCTATCGCCTCAAGTGGGGCAATTACCGTGTAAAAATAAAATAGCAGTGTGTTCTGCGTGGCTTTCAATCAGCAAACAGGTTTAATGGAGAGTTATAATCATTACTGACGGGTATCAGGGCTTGTACGTTAAATTTCTATTTAGCAAATTATCACGTGTTAGCTTTAGAATGAGATCATTATGCTGAGACGGGTTTAAGTTTGTTTGTTTTTGATACGCGATTTGTAAAATTATTCCACTATATCGGCGAAGAAATTTGTTACACTCTATTTGTCACGCATGTCTGTATGAACTCGTATGTCAATTTCGTCGGCACCTTCTGCAGTCGGAACAATTTAATGGATTTCAACAAATTAGTTGTCATCTGTGTCTATTATGAGAGCGACATAGGGTATAATCTCTTAATATGGCACCCCCAAAGTTGTAAAATAAATATTAGCAGTAAATTTTTGTCTTTCTAATTAATACTTACTAAACCAAAACTTTCAAAATACCTAACTTCAAGGCAAATGTTACCCTTGGTCGTTGCCCCGGGAGATAATTAAATTCTCACACGCACTTAACTTCAAAATTCTAAGGTCGTGCAAGCGTGCCTTTGAAACGAGCTTTTTTACAGCAAGCCTTAAAAATGAAAATTCTTCCCGGATTACGGATGTACTTAAAGAAACTTCTTCTATTATTCACTGAATATTCACAGAACCTTGCCAAATGTTTATTCCGTCTATTTCACCCCATAGTGCCGTGAAAGGGATAGCAATTCAGAAAAGACCTTATTCTACGTGTGTGACGTAATATTTGGCATCATCTGTAACCTACTTCATTTCTGGGTAATTTACATACAGATTATTTTTTGCAGATAAAGTTTCCGGATTTGATTGTACATATTTGGAATACAAATATAACCAACCGTGTTAAAGGAAACAAATAGCCGTGTCGCGAAAAGAAATTCTAAAATCTAAAGTCGAACCACATGCTAATGTTTGCCATCTACATACAAAGTGTGAGCAAACAGACAGGTTTTGTTATCACAACATCTGCCCAAGTTTCCTGTGCTTATCTCTAGAGAAGACCCAAAGGAAAATCTTCCTTAATCCCACAGATTTAGTGCCTGATATCGTACATCAATCTGATCGCCGGAGCTATAAAAGCCACTAGTTGTAGTCTTTACTGCACAAATAAAAGTTTTAATGGTAATTGTGTTGAAATAGAGTCCTATTTCGTTTGCTTTAAGGCTATCGCAAGGGAGTTTATTGGGTCCGATAAGTTTTATCAATAAGCTTTTGATACTCATACGAGTATAAGTACGAGTATTTACATTGAATATCTGTTCCTTGAATATTATAGATTACTGCGTAGATTTAGTTTGGAATCTAATAGAAGTATACTGTATAAGAAATAAATTTAATAACTTTAACTACTCACCAAAGTAAAGTTACAATTCCCTTTATTCGCTATATTATTAAAAGCTTTTACATGTCACAGTGCCCTGGGTATACATAATTCAATCTTGCAAGCTAAATTTGACCTATTTTGCATAGTTCGATTACGCTGAAAGGACAATGGGAAATGAATGTATGAAGTCTGGGCCCACCCTTAAATAGTAACATTTGATATACCGTTGGATAGGGCTTTTTGAGTGGAATATTAGTTACTAATAGAACTATGGTCAAATCTTAGTATTTTCGGAGATACAACGTCTTAAAATCGTCTCAGTCCAACATATTCTTGATCGATATTTTTAAGGTAAAATGGTAATAATACATGTATTTCACTTTAAAACCTATCATTCAAGTTGAGCATTAACAACAATTACATAATTTTAAAAACCCGCGACGACCACGAATGGTTAGGTATCTCCCAACTCCTAGGTACCAAATTAAAGAAAATTAAAAAATAGTGTGAGCGCAACTTCCTACAGTTTTAGGTGAGGAACAAGCAGATAAGTGCCGTCGGTTTGACTTTGGCTATTGTTTATCTTATATTAAAGTAAACTTCGGTTAATAATTGCTTAGATTGAGATCACTTCTATGGCGGTATAATAGTTAGTATAACTCCAAAAGTACTGACTTTTGATCTTAGTCGTAATAATAAGTTTTATTCTGCATAAGCATACCTATACATTTATGAGTGTCTTATTCCTATTGAGAGGTGGGCCCAACATTACTCATTGTCCTTTGGAATGCATTACTTACTCAGAGGGCAATGCAATAACATGGAGCTGATCTGATAATAACCCCGGAAAGTAATAGTAGAAATCCTGAATCAAAGTTAAACTTAATTTAGTGGGCTATTAGTTCCTAAGACGAAATAAAATAATTTGTATGCCAAACTTTTATCATCGTGAACACTAATTTATTTTAAACTCACAATTTGTTGCAGTCATCCACGATAAAACTACGCGTTTAGTCTTTCATCTCACAATTCTGTACTTCTTTTACTTAATAAATAGTCTGCAAAGAGCAACATACCATTTTTACAGAATTTCTAGTAAAAATTCTGGAGTAAGTTAATTTCAAAATCATATCTACTTCTTTATCCGTTTTTTTTATTATGCGAAATTCAGAAGTTACTTGGCCTTTTTGAATAACGAAAACTTTTCCATCAGCCTTTGTAAGCAGGACAGATAAGCTACTTGCAGAGTTAACTCCGTTTGATTGAACTTTGTCATAATTTTGTTATCTATGTATTGCCGAGCTCTTCGTTATGCTAAGTCATTTTGTCTAATCTTAAAGTTACGGTAGTACTTAGAGGAATCTCGTCAAATTTTGCTGATTCTGTCTTCAACTTCGATCAATTTGGTGTTTCAGTTCAAGTGTGTTAGTTAATAACAGCGCTTACAAGTATGGGGAAGCGTTTTGGTTTCCTAACTTCTAGCTACAATTGAAAATCGTTCTTGTATGATTATGTTAAGTTTAACTGTGTAAATATTAATAAGGTTGTTCAAAAAATATTTTACAGTGACATACATTACTTTTTTGTTACAAGTTTCAACATCTTCAATATATTTGCAATTTTTTTAGGCACTTCCGCGTTAATACACAATTTGTAAATCTGTAGATATTGTATCTGAAATAGAATCTCAGGCTTTCCATTAAATGGAGTATCTGTATTCAAATTGGACTATCTGCCTAGGTAGGAAGGTCGTTTGCATAAGCGGATATTTCTAGAGGAAGAATTTTTTTAATATCAGGTAAAGACGGCAGGGACAGACATTTGTCAAGTCAGATTTAATACTACAGAATATTTAAGTTAACAAGGTAACTCATAACAGTTTTAGGATTTACTTTGAAATTAAACTATATACCAACAATACCAATTTATATATCCAAAACTCCGTCGCTGAAAGACAAAAATTTTAAATAAAACATTTTTTATTATTATAGCTCAAGTACATTTTAGAAGCATATTAAGAAGCTTTCATTTATTTTTCACTTATATTCACATAAAGTAAAAAAACAACCAATAACTGAAAAAAATAACGATAAAAGATCTTAAAAATATACACTTTTGTAATTGGTCCTTCAAAGAATTCATAAAGTACCCACTTATTGTAAACTCTATCCATTAATTTGATGCTAAAGTAAATTTGATATAAGAGGAATGTTCTTTCAAGGATAACGGTTTTAATCTACATTAAACGAACGACTTGTCCCGAAAGCTTGTTACATTAATCAGAGTGAAGGCGGCAATTTAGTCGCAAATCACAATGATCTTAACACGAAGAAGGTAGATTTAATCAACTTCCCAGTGCTGGCATATGACACAAAAAAATTTAACAACCTTCGTACTAAGTACCAAATGAACAACGGCTTTGTTATACTGTCCATGCCTTTTTGTTTAGGTGTTGGTTAATATAATGGTTAACAAATTGTTAACTTAATCCTTTACATATTGACGAAATTTTTAGTGTTCCATTCCACATTAGTAACTCTGGATTTTTGTTACATCATATTGAATAACTTAAATTTAAATAAAGTTAGGTCAGAGACGCAACGAACTATCAGTAATTCTATTATTAGTTTATAAAATGATTGTAGCAAGACAATAAAAACCAAAAATAAAAAAAACGTATTTTTACTGACTCTACATGTAAAATTGAGCCGAACATTGATGTTGAACACTTTTTCCTTATAAAAGACCGCAAGTTTACGCTCGATTCACGAAATATCCCTCTGTGACGTTTATAGAGGTAGCAGATCAGACTATAATGTGAATATATTGAGGCGAATCCTTGAAAAGGATTTTTCCATACGACTGGCTGCCAAAAACCGGCCACGGCTTTTTTCTCGATTTAAGCTTTTCAGTACAACGTGCGAAAATATGTTACCAACTCGTCTGTAGTTTCGATGTTTGCTAGAAATTCTGGCGCTGAGGTCTTTTCGGGAGCGTTTTTTGGAAAATGTTTGCTTTGGTCATTTAGGTCATGTTTTAGTTTTCTAGGTTGCCATCATCAATGTCTATACAAAAATAAATTAGGAAATGGTCTTTCTAGGCAATAAGCGACCAAATAATGTGCTACTTTAAGTCAGTTGAGTCAGTACAATCCGAATAACGAGTGAGACCACGGAAGAAAAAACTGTATTATTCGTGGTTCTGAGAGTTAGACTGTATAGAACCTTCTATTTACACATTTACTTACATTCTTTCTGGCAAAGTGAATATGTCATTGGCAATATGTCGTTGTCTTAAGCTACGAATGATTCATTTACCAATGATTTCCCAAGTAAATGTATGAATAAATGAAGGCGAAATTCAGGTGAGGATACACAGAGTTCTAAATTCCCTTGATATTCTACCCGCATTTCAAATTAGGCATTCAGTTTCAAACTTACACCAATCCCCAAAGCGGGAACTGAAGTAAAATTGATTGCATGTTCTTCCGACACGTAACAGCGATGTGTCGCGTAGTCAAATCAACATTCCTCACACAGAGTTTATCAGAACTGGATACTTCAGTTCTATGTGGAAAAGAAATGGTGATATTCAGGCTAGATATTGAATATCTTGAGGTATTATTAAATACCACATAACAATAAATTTTCTTCACGCTTCATAAAATATGGGAATAAATGGTACAGTAGTGAATATTGTATTATACTAAAGGTACATATTCGTAAAACTGAAGTAATAAAAAATAATGAAAATTCTGAGGATCGGAAAAAATTTAATGAACATTTAGTCACAGAATTTAAATTTTATTTTATGGACCACACAACCAATATGAGGTATCTAAGTAAGTTATTGGTAGATTACCAAAGGCAAAAGTTTACTGAACTAAGAAGAGATTGCTTCGATAGCAATGTAACAGTTAATATTGTATACCTATATTGCAATAATTAAAGTGTTATTCGTGGTTGTCTAATAACTTAGCTATACTCTTTTAAGTGTAAGTAAATACTATTCTAACTACCTAGACTTTAACTTAACTAGACCATAAAGACAATATTGTAAGTCTCATTGTTTTGTGGCACAATGTAATACTGGAAAGGTATGAAAGTTACTCGTAGGTAACTATAATTTATGTCGTATTCCCAACCAGTGTATAACAAAAGGTAACTTATAAAACAATTCAACCACCTGGCACAAATTCCATAAATCTTACACGGTACAGTTGAAGCACTCAGAAGCTATAAGAAGGAAAATTGATTGCATTGCCGAAACGAAGCTTCGATAGCACCGTCAAACATTTATTCCTGTTTGATGTGAAAACAAAGGATGTTTTATCCCTGTGATATGAACAAAACATGTTAGAAGTGAATTACCTCTTTCCTTCCTAACTTCCTTTGCGAACGGATATCACAACATATGAGATTTCAAAAATAATTCAAGTATTTCCATAATTTCCCTAATATTCTCGTTGGATAGTGCGACGATCTATTTGACTGGAATTTCTTCTCGATTTTAAGCAGTATGATTTTAATTGCCACCGTATTACATGACAGAGTGTGACAATGTAACAAAAAATGGTCATACAAACGCCGGAAAAATATTACTGTTCTTCTAGCGCAGCAGTAGTAAGGAACTTTTCCTTTGTTGAGTCCAAGCTAACCTATCCTGTAAAGTAGTACCAACTTTACTAATTTACGAACGTAGCTTACTTAATAAATTTGTTTACTGTCAATTGTTGCCGAAGACAGTTCCAAAGCAACGCCATTTGCCTGGTAACTCGTAGCTAATGCTTACGGTGTTACTGTTAATACAAGGCCATAATCATTTGCCATCAGTATTCATACTGCTCTTATATCGGCTATCTATAAAAAGTAGGTTACACGTCCATTTATTACTTTCATATCAATAAAAACAAAATATAAAATCTCAACCTTCATATAAAAAGCAACGACTTTTCCCTTCTGTTTCAATCTGTTTCGTGAGTAGAAATATAATTTTCCGCGGTTTCTGCAACTCGACCGCAGTGGCAGCTAATTATTCTCAGAGCTAAGTCAAATGCCAGTCGGAATGATATTTCATAGGATATTAATGGAGCCTTTTTATCTTGCTCCCTTTTCAGAATACATAACAGCGTCTTTTAACTTTAATTAGTTTTTTACAGCAGTCTCAGTAATGTGGAGGGGAATGTTAATATAAGTGTGACTGAATGGAATAAAATTAAAGACTACTCCATCATAAAGTAGGACTTAGATATTAATACCAATATACCTCCTTTAATATGAAATGTTTTGGAGAATATAATCCATATTTTAGCTTGTGGATGTATAACTATGATAGTTTGGAATCGAAATTATTTGTTTTCATTAAATACTGTACTAATATTTTAAAATGTAGCAACCATTTTACTGAAAGGAGTATACGTTTTATAGAAGTTGGTGCTTTTTTGGCTTGATCATTGGCTTCAGTTATAATAAGCGTCGAAATCAATAAGAGGATTTTAGTGTTTATTTTAAACAAACCTAACACAGTTTAGAAATTAAATTCTGACTTTCCAATAAGTTACCTGTTGTTTCTGTTGTTAACAACCAATTAAAGTTTGTTTAGTTTTCCAAAAGTTTTGGTTATTCTAAAGACAGCAATTTAGAACTACTTCTACCAATAAATTAAACGTACCTATCCCTTTTAAATTAGCGTTGGAGCTATCAAAAGAAATGTTATTTGATCAAAGCTATCAATTTGAACTTGTTTCGTAATTAACGGAGATGGTATATTCTGAGTGACTTTGAAGTCCCTAAATTTGAGGGGTAATTTACATTTGCAAGCGTTTGCCCTTTCGTGCAGAATTAATTTTAGCTGAACTGATTATTACTGATATTAAATTTCATCTGGAACTTGATATATCTGGCCTTGTTTTTAAGTTTCCTCAGTTACGGAGTTGTTATTATAAATTTTAGATTGCTTCAATTAAATTATGTAGATATGACAATTAATGATGATTATATAGGTCTATCGTTATTATGTTTACTGTCAACCCTTTGGCTTTGTGACTTGAACCTTTTTTTCCTTCCTAAAAAGGTCAGAAACCCTTGTTATCTACTTTATAAATTATACTAATCAACAGACTTTTTTGTATAAGCTAGTCAAATACATAAGTTAAGATTATTTTTACCGCTTGATTTAAAAAAAAAATTCATAATATTTTTAGTCATCAAAGCAAGTAAAAAAAGCTAAATATGGTGACTGTTAAAATGCCTTCCATATGTGAATGAAATTCTTAAATTTCACTTTTAAAAATCAACGACAATTCTGTAGCGAGATCCAATTGAAGAATCAGAACTATTTTAATTTTTCTGGTCTAAATCGTGAATTTATGCTTACTACCATATTATTGTCAAATTAAGTCAAAGACTACGGTGGTTCCTATGCAGAATAAGAAATATATTTTAGCTACAAATTTCAAGATTTATTCAGTTTAGATTATAAGTAAAATGGGACGCGCCATGTGAAATAAAATAAAGTCGATAGAAAGTTAATTCACAGTGGAATTTGCAGGTGTCAGCGCCCTAGGCTAACAAAAAAAGGTACGCCTTAGGGACAAAGTTTAATATACCTTTCCACAATATGGTAAAGAAGTTTTCTTTTTTGGTTGGACCTTAAAACCCTTTACATGTAATTACAGCGAAATATGTTAGGTATAGACACTTATACCTTCTCTCGGATACTAGTGATGTTACGCTTTAAATACTTCGCATTCCGGAATAGTTGTTCAACTAGTCGTAGCCCAGAGTTGTCACCTCCAATCTACGAGTTTGTGAACAACCAGAGATATAGCGTAACTTTAAATAAGTTTGTAGGGAATGTCACCAGGTCACACAGGTAGATTCAATGCCTTAAATTTATTTGTTACTTGGAAAACAATTTAATTATTATTTTGGCACCGGAAAAAGCTGTGACTTCACATGTGACATAAAATTTAATTTTGTAGCTTTGGTGTTTTATTGATAAATAAGATCTATGTGGGTGGTCACAGCAAGTATTAAAATAGCGTGAAACGGAACCACATTGTATCGAATTGGTTAAAATTAAATCGAATCGAATCCAATGGAATCGTGTGAAATGGAACGGAACACGACTGAAGTAAAGGATACGAAACTGAACGTAGTGGAACGGGATGAAACGTAACGAAATGAAATATGTATGTATTTTGATATTAAAGTTAACTAAAACCAGAAAAATACCATTAACAAAGCAACAGCAGTGATTTTCAGTGCAGCCCAACCGGTGCCGGTACTCGTGTACTCGTCTTATTTTTGGCATGTGCCCCAGGCGTAAAGCGTAAGCTTCTATTCTAGCTATTAATCGGTTATCCGATATTCAACTCACGCAATGGTGCCTCCAGGCTTACTTGATCGCTTTTCTACGTTGACATGCTCAGATGTAGACTGATTTGTTTTGCTTCGGGCATCATGTTATTTATATATTTGAATACATTTCGGTAGAAGATTCAGCTATTTTTAGAAACTTCTGATATGTCTTCTCAATTTCTCCAAAACAAGACAAATCCTTGGAGTTTGTGTTTCAGTCACAGTTTTGGAAAACACTTCGTACATTTAGCCAATAATGCTTGATGAGCAAAGCAAAAGGTAACCACTTTCTTGCTTAGCGACTAAATTCTCACCTACCTTTAGCTTATTCGATCAGGTACTCATAGATTCGCAAATTTGTTTTTTTCCACTACTCTGGATAAGTCTATTGTCATCATTTTAACAGCTGTAATATTAATCAATGTCAGAACAATTTTATTATTTCCATTTCCAAACACTTACTTTATTACAAGTTTGGTCTCTTCTTGACATAATTTGTGCCTTTGGGCAAAAAATTACGAACTGAAAATAAATCTGAATTTCAATCGTAAAAATACAATCTGTTGGCAGCTTCATTAGGGTTCGACTTTTGCTCTTTACTATTTTTAGATGAATTAGAATTTCCATTTCTTAGCCGCCTTGTGGTTCTGGTATGTTTTTATGTGGTAGGTATTTTTATTAGCTTACTCTTAATATAGTTTCGTATTAAAGATCCAGATTTAATTCTGCAGCACAACGAGGGACGACGGACGACAAGTGATGATAAATTGTAGATAGAATTAGAAATGTAACACGTTTATGAGGTAATAATATAATAATTAATAATGAGTTTTAAAATTGTTTTCACGCTTTGTAGAACATCATAAGTAAGAACTAGAGATCGTTTAGAACAATCGTTCAAGATTATTGTATGTTTGTAGCCCAAAAACAAGAAGACTAATAATTGCAGAATATTAATGATAAGGGGACATCGGCTATGAATAAAAGAATACTAAAACAAAAATAATTCAAATCATCAGCCTTTCGTATTCTACGAATCTGGAATTTTAAGTAAGTATAATATAGTAAAATAATAAATAAAGAACGTAATCATAATGATAAGAATTTAAATTCATTCGTGAAGGTGGCAAAACGGTTCACTCACAAAATGAAGTAACGGTTTAAGATAGGATTTCCTTTGAAATTGTTGTAGGAAAATGAACTGTGTAATTAAAGCATCATTGTATGAGGAAATAAGGAAATGAAAACATTATTTGATATAAATTTTAAAAGAAGAAGAAGGAAGAGATTTACATTTCGTAACATATTTGATGTATTATTCAGTAAAAGTCTTTGTTTTTGAAGCGGTTCTGATTTTTTTGCGTTCGGTTGAAATATCCATACCTACTCGTAATTAGGTTTTATTACACCTTTTAAAGCTATCAGATGTAGGTATATCACCAAATTGAATATTTATTTTTATGTTTAACTTTATCTGAAATATTGAACGTCCTGATTATTAAAAAGATACCAGAGTTCGGCAATTTTCTTGACCTACAAAGCTTTGTTAACGTTAAGCTAATAAATAATACATATGTGTCTTTGGACAGTGATAACTCGTGTGTGAAGTATAAACGTATATATGCATTACTGGTAAGTTAGTAAGTGCACCGTGTTTATCTTGACATCTTGAATACGGGCTCCTTAAATGGATTCCAGTGAGAATTCGAAGTCAAATTCAGTCGTCAACTCGTTAATTCCTATTGTGTGTGTAAGACCTTCAGTATTCTTGGAGTTACGCTTTTGACAGTTTGTGGTGACCCTAAATTGGTGCATATTTACTTGTAGTATGAATATTATGTTTATGATTTTATTCTTATGTCCCACCTTTATAAATAAAAGACTATCCCAACAGCTTTGTTACATTCGCTTGTCAAACTAGACAATCCTGTATTTTAGTTGTAGTGTGACCGTGTTTAGAAATTAGGTCACAGGGTAATTTCTCGACGTCTTTGACAGATAAATGTATGCATTTATAACATAGTCTCGGTAGATATCGTCTTGATAGACAATACCTATCATATCATCGGCATTATAAAAGACAATTAATTCCAAATCCTATAGATTTAATACATTTTTAAAAATCCCGAAATATTTAGCATTTAGATTCTCTTTTTTTGTGTCGCAAAGTATCAACGCAATTGAGTTTCAAGTGTCTATTGAGAATGTTTTTGTTAACAGGTAATTCAGAGTACGAGGGCGTTAATTCCAGAAAGATTGTCGCAATGACGCTTGGGAAATTACATGCTAAGGTAGGATTGATTGGTATTTATGTGTACATGAAGTTTTGGATCCCTATTTAAAAATAATCCACGCACACATGAGTTTGAATTTGGATAAAATCTACATAAAGAAACGGAGAAGCTTAAGCTACAATGCATTTTTTATACACACATAATGTTACTAACACACATAAAATGGCCCAGTTAATAGACAGTTGACGCTGACAAAGACATCTACTAGTTATGGGTCAGTAACCAATAACCATTTTACCGTATGGTCTATATAATGAAATAAAAACCCGCCTCAAAACAGGTGCATTAATTTAGAAGATAGGAGGGACTCTCATATTCGTAGATATTTCAAGCTCATTACTCCCTCCTTTTCTGTCGAGCTTTAAAACCTTTTTATCATTATCATAAAACATTTTTCTTTTAATTTATTTAGATTGCATTCCCGGTTGCAGTAGTATATCTTCACTTTCTTCATGAAATTCTATTGTCTGTCTCTTAAGCTTATCATTCGTGCGCTTCGAAATTGTGTTCCATATCGCTGTAATCCTGCTTGAATGTGGAATGTGGCCTCATCGAGCCGGATAAATACGAAATTCTGTTACAATCCGGGACTGCGGTTGCTTTAGCATAAGCTTCACAGCTTCATATATCTACTTTGCTATTGGTAACGTAATTTCGTATATTGAAAGTAGTAATGAAAAATATATTCTTAGTGAGACTACTCGTATATTGAGATTCAATGTTAATTTAATATTGATTAAATATTTAGTTACCTCCCTTCTAGTTTCGTGTTTTCTTTGTCTCATTAACTCTCGTCTCTCTCCTGTCATATCTTTACTTTACCTTTTCTCTTGTTATTTTCCGTTACCTCATCTCACTTCATCACTTTTTGATAATTTTAATTGTCCTTAGATGCCCCTATAACACAGTTACAGCTAAAGTTTAAAATTAAAATGACAAATCCTAACAACTTGACATTCTATTCATAAATCCCAACTGATTTCATGAAACAGATTGTGCCTACTCGTAATAAAATATACAATAGACGACGAAATAATTTATATTTACAATTGGAACTGGAAAAGTGTATTTTATTCAACGGCTCGTCGAATCCTTTACGTCTACGCACAATAACTGAATAAACAATGGACTTACCGGTCCTTTTCGTTTCGTATTAAATTTTAATCCAATACGGCAAGAGCTAACTTTGAATTCTGTAGGCTGGCAACATGGTCCTTAGTAGGGATGTACTGTGTTTATAAGATGATATCGATAGAACTTATTAGTCGCCTCGAATATTGTGTTGTTAAAACATTTAGACATCTGTTTGCATAGACGCATAGTTTGTTTATCAAATTCCGAATGTGTGATGATCTGTCCATAAAATAATTTATCTCATAAAATTAAAATTATGTAAATATGAAATGTCGTTGTCTCGTATGTTACTATGTCTAGGGAACCCCGCTTCCTAGGGGTTCCTCCTTCAGCGTAAATAAAAACTTATCAACCTAATCTAATCAAAAGGATAACGTACTTGAAATGCGCTCACATCCCTAGAAAAACTTCCTGTATTGCAGGTGGCATACATAATTACACGTACAAACAAACATCAAAGATTCAAGACAGTTAAACAAACATTAAGTCTAAAACAAATCACAGATGGACTTGCTGGTTTAACTATATATAATATATACTGCAAGATCTAGGTAATTATACTGTTTATGCTCCACGGTCTACACGAAATTCTTAGAGTCCTCACACACGAGCCTCCGACCACCGACACTGTTGCTCCACTGTTAAAGTTATTTCTCAATTAATTTACATGGATTTGAAGGCGAGAGTTGCTGCGACTTATTCTTAGTATTGTAGTAAGCTCTCATACACCTTAAGCCATTAAATACTTTATAAAAGTAGGGAAAGAGTGAGAAAAGGAATTGTTTTACAGATTTTAACGTAAAAGTCGATTACTAGAGTAAAGTTTGGTGACTTATCAAAGGCATTGCAAATCCCACCTGCGGCGCCTGTATGTGAGGAGCCTTACTAGGTTGCAAATACTCAAAGACTACACTCAGGGAATTGTAGACAAGATGTACTTCAAACACAGTCTATGATGTTACGTTTCTAAACGGAAGACAGTAATTTGCACGAAATTCTTACTGCTATTTACGTACCTACAATATAAATACAATAACTACTTTCATTGTATCTCTGCATATTTTCCAACAAGAAATTATTTTTATAAAAACTGGAAAAAATTAAGTCCCAAATACTATTCAAAATATTTTTTTTCCTATTCTTGTATCTCACCATTTTATTATTCATTTCTTTAAATGCATTTCTAGTTACAATAGAAGTGTTCTTGCGTAATATTTCTATTCAGGTACGCTCATAATAGGCTGTTTTTTCAAAAAGGTTTAATAAGGACAGGAAACAATGTAGAAATTATGCGAATTACATTTTCTTCTTGTAAGATCCTGTTCACAATGAACTATACTAAGCTAAGTAACTAAATAGGTGAATAGGCTTCTAAAAAGTTACTGTGTGCGTGTGGAATTATTTTCAAGCATTGACGTGAAAACACGAAAACAACCCAATTGGGCTGTTTTTTCTTTTGTGTATGAAATAGATGGCAAGTATTTATCACAAGTACGATACGGGGTATGCACTGCGTAATTTTGTTCTGTTGTTTATAAAACACTTAACAAATCTTTAGTATATGTATAATGTCATTGTAGCATACCAATAATTTGCTTATCATTTTATGAATAACGACGATTTTTCCGTTGCTACGTCAAGTTTATTCGTCAATTCACGTTAAGTTTTCGTCCCATCACTTCAGTGTGTACGGCGCCTTAGAGCTATGGAACCTAAGCTTATTGCCCTATTTGTGTACTTTATAATGAAAAGTGAAACCAGTGTTCTTGCGTACAACATGGTTTCTAGAACAATGTTCGCAGCGTAACACGAACCTGTGCAAAATAGTAGAACACAGTTAAACCTTACTTTTATTATGTTACGAGTACAAAGCAGCTCTATAGTTAAGCTCAATTTGTATAAACATGTATAAGGATCATTAGATAGATTAAAACGGAGATAGAAACCGCTTACTTATCAGAACTTCTTTTTTACCCGACTTCGCCAAAAGGAGGGTAATGTTTTTTGAGGGTATTTGTGTCAATTTCTTTGGTATGCTCTACAGTTCTTGGCTTAATGGATTTCAACATGAGGTGTTGGATTTATCTCCATTGTTACAGTGACATAGTATATAATATTTCATATCGTTTTCGGGGTTGTTGTTTTTCTATTAATTATTTTAATTGCTTTTTTTCCATACAGACAAATAGCAATTGCGGTTATAATTATGTTTTTGTATAGAAAATCCCAAAAGTAGTAGTTATTTAGTAGGCCAGTAATTCTAGTTAAAAGTACAAAATCTTTGTTTATTTTGTGTTTCTTCTGAAGCAGTGTAATTGCTCTATAATTACCTCACATCGCTACAGTAGGCCCGAGCTGTTGCAACCTACAATTTACTACTTGTCTTAAACAGTATGTTTCAAGGGCACAGCGTTACCTTTTTGTTGTGTCATTCGGTTAAGTTGCTAGTGTTTTACTCGTTTGATTTTTCTAACTACCTGTATCGTATTTTATTCACTGTTCACTTTTTGACATTAAAAATTCAATTTTTTTTGCCAAACAAGTCGTTTCGTATAATTTCGGAGGATTTTATGAAGTATCAGATGTTACACCTACCTTCAATAAACTTTTTTAAAGCCTTACTACGACATAGCACGATAAGGATTGATCTAAAAGATGGTAGTAATCTGCTACTACATCTTGTTTACTGTTTATGTAAGTGTACAAAAATACAGATAGTTGAAATTTGATGTACAAATTTTTCAATCAAATTATTTGAGTGTAAAAAACCACCCAAAAATTATAATAGATCAACCGCAAGAAAAATTAAATATTCATACCCAGGGTAATACAAGATAAACTCCTGGGGCCGAAACGTAATGATGTATTGTTGACAGAACGAATATTCGAGCAAAACGTGGTTTCATTAAAGTATTTCATTCGGCATTTCCAAAGGGGAAACGAAATTTTCCATTTATCCGGCTCGACAGGACCATACTCCAGTGAGATTACCGTACACTCGTATATACAGAGTTCAAAGCTGAGGAAATATCGCTTGACGTATTTGTGATGGTCTATTATTCGTTGCTACTTTTCACTAGATACTGTTAAAATTAAATCTGTACTCCATAATTATAAGTGTTATAAAGTCAAGGGAATTTGTAAGTAGGTAGGCTTTTTATCGATGTACAGAATTTTTTTAATTAGGTAATTCTGGTATCATAAGGAGACCTCTGGCTCGAGATATAGACACTAGAACCTTTTTTGAGTTATTGTTTGTCCGTCTATCTGTGAAACCATTAGAGCAAGTTAGGTGAAACCTGGATTTTCTGTAGGTTATATATCAGAAAAGCGGTTTATGAGGCACAAAACTTGATTAGGCACTTTTTCTGTTATCAGTCTAGGTGTGTATGTGTGTTGTCCACGGCATCTACGATACACAATATAATATGTAACTAGCTAACGAATTACTGTCGCGGAGCTCATATGCAAACATACTCAAAATACAAAGCTACTTCACTTTGAGATAGTTTCGCTAATTGGTACAAGTTGAAACCATTGACAAGTAAATACAAACGTGTAATTAAAACAAACTAACAGCACAAATATTTTACTTAGCATACATATTGTGTAATCACCAATATGAAGGGCGGGAGGGGAATGTTATTTTCCTTATTCTGAAGTAGAAATAAAGTGGGAAGGGTTTTAGTTCTTTTTTTGAAGTAAAACTAAAAAAAATGGCATATTTTTTTGAAAAATGTCAGGGGGGTAATTTTAACTAAAGTACTGAGAAAGTTAAGTTATTCTAAAATGGCCCTAATTCATATACGTAATAGCGACACATAGTCCCTTTCTGATTAAACGCGTATCTGCCAATCTCCGAGCTTAACTAACGCCAACCGTGCGTTATAACGAATGCTATAGAAACATTCACACGTGGCAACACAAGCCCATTGTTTTATCGTTACGTTAATTTGAAACGGCCTGCTAAGTTCATTTTATTACTGTTAATTGGTTTAGTTTTCCATATGGATACTGTGAAGGACGAATTACATTTAATTTGATCGGTTCGGATTTAAACGTATTGCGAATGATTGAAAATTTTTTTTAGAGTTGGTCTATTTAAAAAGTTTGATTATTATCGGTCTTAAAATTCATTATAAAGTTGGCTTGCTGTCGATATTTAATGCCAAAGAAATGGACTAGAATGGAATGAAAAAGACTGTTATTGAGTTGGAAACTAGATAATAGATGGTATTCCTATTATTATGTAAAATCACTCTTGTTCGCCAACCAACTAGATGTATTTCGTCCTTTAATATTAATGGACAGAGCTACCTAATTAATGACAGGCAAGGACACAAGGACAGTTTAACGCAATACCCGCACGCAATACCGTCGCTTTACGGATTAGCGCAAGTAGTTGACATAGTCATTGTGTAGACAGGGTGCCAAGTGCGAACATCCATGCGAACCAGACACGGATTATACAAAAGAATAATGTATACGTGACATTGATAAATTTATAAGATTTGTCGTTGAACAGAATAAACATGTTTTTATGGTAATGGCTGGTAAATAAGTAGAAATGGAGATTAGTACAGCTTGTAGGGATGGAAAAGGGGTGCATTAATAACGTGTTGACAACATGTTTAATATGACTACGTGTCATATTGATGTATCCACAGACCAAAAAATATATAGACTTAGTCTTCGGTACAAAAGAGCGTAGTAGGAAAAAACATAACGTTAATAACAAATGATGAAGTTTCCCAGTACATTGCTCGGTAACATGTCTTAAAGTAATATCTATAAAATAAATTGTTAGACCTACGCTGAATAAATCTGATTTTATTAAGCATACATTATTACGTTAAAACTCCATCAATTCTATTAAGAATGGAACCAACCTATCATAAGCGCCATCTATTGGTTCGATTTTATTCCCAATACCGATTAGCCTCTCCATATTATGGTCTGGGCGTATTTGTCTATTTGTATTACCCACTCGTAGACCTGCTCACGCTTCGCCTCGGGAATCCTATGCCGAAACAAAAGTAAAAAGTATTCTAAGTTACTCTTTACTACATCAGCTATCTTTCCGTGAAAGTCCCATCAAAATAGGTCTAGCGGTTCAAGAGATGACACCATAACATCCTTGTCCTAGTGTATGGTTATGAGCATCACAGTTTTTAATTTTAAAAGGACCCAACTAACCAGGCAAGTAGGACAGGTAAAGAACCTTACTATTTTAATTACGTACGCAATTTTCCCACGTCAGAGCTATCAAAGAACCACATCAAAGTCAAAGTGAATGATAGCTGCTCGTTCGCGTACGAGACACGTTCTATTCAAGTTACAGATCGCTTCAGTAACTTTGAACAATGTATAGTAACATAGATTTATTGACAAAAATTTGTTATCTTATCTTTATACAGAATTCAGCTCTTTTTTGATATTAAAAGTTTTTTTTTGCTCTCTTTATCGTATTTTTATCGTTCTGATATTTGTTTTCATTTTTTACTATAAATAATTTATGTTCTTAATAAATAACTGAAATAAGTATATCACGCTACATTGCATGTATATTCTTATTATCATTACGTCCATTATTCGCCGCCTTGTTCATACTCTAAACAAAAACAAGATAATTGGGTCGCTTTCCTGTCTTCAAACCTAGCGGATTCTTAACATAAGAAGTGCTTTTAAATAAAACAGTTGTTCTGTTTCAACAATACCATTGCATTGCTAACATTTTATTTATAAATCATTATACTACAATTAACATTAAAAATAATGATTATTTTACACATGGGTGAATCAAATAGTAAACTCCCTAACATATTGTTAAAATTCCCTATGACGAAAACAAAAAAAAGTGTGTTCTTCAAACTTTAACATCCCTACATAATATGATTTGCTAGTTTCTTATCTTTTTGTCTAGTTCTAGATAACTTTCCTCTTACTTACTCGTATAAGGTAACAAAGATAAGAGATGACCTAGAAAGTTTTGCAGGGACATTAGATCCGATTGTCTGTCTATTATGTATGAGACAGTGGAAAATATCTCGGCTTTTGTACATATAAGTTCCGAACTACGACATGATAATTATTTATTAAGAGCAAGTACTTGTACATAATGCAATTATGAATTGCCTATACATAGACATATTCAGAAGAGTTAAAAACGATGAAAAATTAGATTTAAATACGTCCTCATAAAGAAATAACGGAGATGGCACATGTATAAAGATTCATAGTAGACTATGAAATTGAGAAAACAATTTCGAGCTCTCAAATATGTTTATTCAATTAACAGCTCTGAACCTACTTGTTTACAGTTGAAATCAGTGTAAAAAACAACTTCGGTTCATTGACATCTGAATATGATCAGGATTGGCATTCAGATGTAAATAATTACGGAGTAATCGTGATAAATTACTTTGTTTACAAGGATTCCACAGCCAATTGAAATATATTTCAGAGATCAATTTGATTTATGGGTGAATTGAAGGAACTGAACAATAAAATTGAAACTAAGTTGTATTTTTTCGCACTACGAACCATAATATGAGATCAAGATTATGAAGGAGCGTCCACATATGCGCATATGAGAGTAGGTAAAGATCCCACATGACCCGCGACCTTTTCCAGCGAGGCGAAATATGAAATAGGTATCTTTTGAAGAAAAACAATGTTCTTACTTTAAAAATAACATTTAACTAAAAGATTTCAACCATAGACAACATTTTTACATACAAATGTAATATTCATTCATTGCACAAATGCAAAACCTACACAATTGACTGATAGAATTCTAACCACGAAAATCGATAGATAGTCAATCTTGACCGAAATCAGTTGACTGTCATAAAGATACTGTTTAAAAAGTAATAAAGGAATGTATTGTAATGAATAGCAAAACCACAAACACTTACAAAGAACCTCATCAAGAGATGGCCTTTTATTTGAATGCCAACGAAATCCTATAAAAGAAATAAACAAGTCGAAAGCTGATGAACGGCGTGATATATTCTCGTGAATAGCCAACCCTACATCGCATGGTCCGAAGTTAGTATCTATTTAGTATCGGGCTTTTAGAACCGAATCTCTCCAACGATTCTGTCCAATAAATCGCTCCTTCGAGCTGAAACGTAAATGGTTTCTCGGTAATATTGATATTTGAACTCGTTTTTCTCCAAAAGTACTGGAGTAAGCAATGCATTTTGGTTGACTATTTGAATAGGAGTGTAAAAGAGACCGTACAAATTTCTTGCTGAAGTAGTAGGATATGGTGAGAGTTTTAATACAGGACTAAAGAAGGTTGGTTAAAGTTTTAAAAGACTAAATAGCTCTGTGGTAAACTTGGTTGAATCGATTATATTCGATCGATTAAGTAAAGCGACCGTAGGCGTGGTTGGTAGTTGAATAGGAATCATCTATCTATAACTATTTTCTATTAAATTGACTCCTTCCAAAACTTACACTATTGTAAAATGCTCTAGGTTTTATCAGTCTCTTGATGGCTAAGTTCGTTAATTGATGGACATATAATCTATGATTCATTGTTCATGACACACGTTACTTTTTTAAGCCATTAAATAATTAAAAAATACGTTACTATTATTTTATTGTCGTCAAAGTTTGTAAAGCCACGGTTCTTGCCACTTACTTTTATGAGTCTTCGTACCTATCGTAAAAGAATGAACGATCGTTCCGTTCTTTGTTTCTGTTTTCCTATTTGTATGCAGCCAAGCAGGATCTTCCCAGCAAAGTTTTTCCTGAGCTTGGCAAAGCTTTGCAACTTCCAAAGTTTAATTACTTCAGGTTCAAGTTAGTTGACACCAAGATACTTTATCGCCTATACTGCTATACTATTTTATTTATATCTACTTTGTTGTTTCGTCTACTCAGATACTTTCGGAGAAGTAACTAAAGTTACCTTCGGAGTAAATCTTGGGTTGTATTATGCGAGATTTGTAAGTTTCTTCAATTTAAGGAGGTTGAATTAGCATTAGTTCTGTGGTTGCGGGTTGGGATTAAATTTCTTATTCAACGGTGTTTTATTGTTAAAGTTAATTGGGTCTAAGCTGATAGATTTTTCTTTGTCTCGAACTACATTGTTATGTATGTGACCCAATTATTTTTTCACGATAAATTAAGTCATTAGTATAAAAATAATTGTTTGTAAAAATGAAGCTGGTATTCAGAAAATATGTTCGAGTTTGATAATTGTTAAAGACGTAAATAGCATTGTGTAATATAAGGATTTTTTCCTATGTAACATTTCTGTTTTATATTTTGTTTTCTTTTCTTTTCTAGGTTGCCTGAAAGAATCGCTATGAGCGATAAGGCAGCCTGTTGTTTCGTTTTTCTTTTGTTTTACTTTTTCACGTTTTGTGGTGTACGAACAATAAGAGGCACGTATCATTTTAATAAAACCTTAAGTATTACGAAGACTATTTGCCAAATAGAAATACTTATGATTCTACGATGAATAAACAAGCATAAATAACAATAAACATTTATGCCGAACTCAATTGTCAAAAGTATACCTATAAGTGTAAGTGGTCAATCGAATTGAGAAACTTCAAGTGCCTTCCTCCCTCTAATTCAATTTACTATAATGTAATAATGTAGGTTCTGAAGTTCCTTGGTAATAACCATGAACCCCTACACACTCATAGCCACATACAAAGATTCCCTGGAATGTAGATGCCAAGGAATATACACACAAAAAGGAAACAAACCCAAAGAGAACAGAAATTTAAATTCATCAATATTTTCAACAGATATAGAAAGTACGGAAGTTCTGGTAAACTGAGCAAAAGATCAACAATGTTACCGAAGTTTTACTGATTCGGCAGATACTCATCTCAAATTGATCTTATTATTGCAATGAAGATGTGCCTCACGTATTACGGCGCTCTTTTCATTAGAGCAAGTGGTCCTGATAACTGCTGACGACTGGCTTCTGTTTATTGGATATCTTGTGAGAAAAAGCAAATATGGTTTGATTTTTTCCTCAGAAATAAATCCATAAATAATGGCATAAACAATTACTTTGTTTTTTGTAACTGTAATTGTGACTCAATTGGCTCTGCAAAAGAATATATAGCTACATTTGAGGTCTACTCTTATGTAGTTTTTCTTGAAATAATGGATATGTATCGAGTCTAAATTAATAGCAGAAAGGACGAATATGGAGTGGAGTATCTATGAACCAAGAATCAGATGAAATCAGCATTAGAACGTAAGTTACAAACTAGGTTACTAAAGAATCAACCTAAAAGGAAAAAATGAATACAGGGTAGGCACAAAAATGAACCTAATGAAACATTGAACACAAATCGTCATCAATGGAAACTTTAAAGTAATTTCTACGATTTATTTGATATTTGCTTTTATTCTAAAAATGTTCTAGAAAAATTTCAAACCACTAAATGTCTGCCCGTCAGTTACTATAACTCTTAATTGCAAGTTGTTGACAAGTTCTCTCATCTTATTTCCAGTTGTAACTACATTTGTACGAGTGAGTGTCTTCACCAAGTATTAATTAAAGTCTCGCTTCCACAAGCTTTCAATGACGAGTCTGATTTGTAAGCCGAGTTTGTAGTTTGACTTTTGACTGAAGCTCTTTAGAGAAGTACGTGTTCTGAGGGTATAGAAGTTAATAGGGGGATGCAACTATTTGTTTTGTGAGGACTAACGAATTAAACAGACGTCAAGAATGATGATGAAGATTTGTGACATGAAATTAGTTTGTGTGTTTCAATTTGTATTCACTTCGTCTTCGATTAACTCCTTTGGGTATTGTCTTTCGAGTGTATATTTGTGAGTGTATTTTTTTGCATGCTTTATAGCCTGAACGGCTTGATGGATTTCAACATATTTGAGTTTTCAGTTGTCATTGGATTCATCTTTACAATGAAAGTGACTTAGAGCTTATTTTTTTCGGACACAATTTTTTTTATAATTAGTTATTTTTATTAAAGATGACTTTGGTATTCAAAGAATACACTGTCTTTGTTTTTTCACAAAATAAAAATGTTATGAAATATTGCTTTATCTAAAATATCGCTTTCAAACTGCAGTAAGACAAGTCATTAAAGTTGGAATCCAAATGTTTTGATTCCAGTCTCGTCACAGCTCTAAACGAATTAATTCTTCCTTCCCAGTTTTCATTGACTAATTTGAATAGGTTAGTCAAGTCAGTACTCGACTTGGCATAAACTTTCAGAGAAAATTAAGTTTTCGCAGGTGACGTCGTTTGGGTTCTGATTGTGAAAATTGTCAGCTTGTTTCTTAGTGATACTTGGCCATTGGTTATAAATTTTTAACCAATGGCCAATTATCTTTTTTAAATTTTTAATTCTTTCTTTTTTCTGTTATCGTTTTTTTTGTTTTTTCTAGATGTTTAGTATCACTTTACTATAATGTATACTCGTATAAAACTACTGCAGTCATTAGGGGTTGCTTGAAGCAGTCCGTATATGGCCAGCTTTATTGATTTATTTAACCCTTATTGGCTAAATACAAATATCACGGTAGGTACTAATGGCGGCCTTAATGCTTAATGCGTTCTCGACCAGCTATTTGAACTAATCAGAAATACACGAAGTACGGTTACGAAAAGGTTTAATTAAGCCTAAATCCACTTCAAAAATACACAATATACAGCTTTACTTCCACCAAAATAACATCTCGAAAATATGAACTTCAAAGTTATTTAAAGTTCATAGTTGTCTATAATCGTCCACAAAACTTAAACAGAATAAACAAGAAACAGTATTTACCAGAAAAGTCGTGAATTGTATGAATTCTGAATGCTGAAATTCCTGCCTTACTTTGCGGTATAATGATTGATATAATGGAGCCTAGGCTTTATGCTCAAAGTTTTTCAATTTGAGCGACGCTGGACGTTAAGTTTTAATTGGTAGGGAGGCCTGTCAATCCAGCAGGCGCCGACGTGGGAACTTTGAGAACAGCTTTTTATTGATATTTTCCGCTGTGCTCCTAATGGTCTGTTATAAGTTAGAACGTTGAATGTTCTTTGTAATTTTGAAGGTGTGCTGGCAATTTTGTGCAGTACAAAGTTGAACGTACTTTTTTACATTTGGTAATACGAGTATGTCTTATAAGGCAATAGCTATCAAAGGTGATAATAATACTGACTGGGACCTGGTCAGAATTAGAATGGTTGACCAAATGGATCAGCTATTTTTAGGACGACCATTATGGTTTTATAATGGTCACAACAATAAATATTCAAACCATCCCAGTGGAACGTTACTTTCGAATGTATCTAATGTGGTCATTAATTGACGCCTTAACATTAATCTATAGAACAGTTAGCGAGAAAAAACTCAAATCCAAATATCTTCACAAACTTTCACATTTAAAATAATGCGTAGGATAGGATTATCGCTTAATCGCATATATTTTATTGATATCCATCAAGATAGAGACTGCATTGGATGCGCTAATAAATGGCTTATTCAATTATAATTTCAATCGGACTGTGATGAAATGGTGATAATGTATTCCCGACAGTTCCCGATATGAGACGGATGGATCCCATGAGACGTGTCGTATCATCGAATAGAAACGATAAGCGATAGTATCTTTTGAAATAAAATAAACTTCAAAAAAATTTACTGAAAAGTATGAGAAAACGGAATATTGGCCTATGATTTCTTTTGAGGTCAACTCGGTTTCATAAATTGGATTGGAAACTAAGTAACTGCGTTTTTTTATTCCTATGTAAAATTCGCAATCACTTTATTATCAACCCTATACTGCTCGTATATATTATAATGTAGTATCGATTTCAATATAAATTATAGGTCTGTAATCGTTTCTTTTATACTTTTCAATTAACTTTTCAAAGTTAGGCAAATTTTTAAAAATTGCTAGGGTAATATTTTTTTTTATTGGTATTTTTAAAAAAGACCGTAAAGCAGTATAGTTTATCGCTTAACGGTAACAATATGACAGAGGTATTGATAGGTTGGTACCATTCTAATTTTAGTTATCGGCGGGGAAGTTCTGCGAGGAAGCTTTATACGGATTAGCATAGCGCGTGATCGGATTTCTAATCATATCAGTATGTATGAATTGGTAACTTATATGATATCAATTTATACCTATGTTGGTTGATATTCATAATACTTATACGTAACGAAATTCACTTAGTTTGCCTCACAAGAAAGATTGGGGGAGGCTTAATAATTGTAATATAGTAGGTACTGTTTACTTTATGTTTGAATGAAAATATGAGAGTAAAAGTAAATAATACACCAGGCAGACGTTGAAAATCTTCATAACAATGCCACTTTTTAAAATATTTATATTTGTAGCATTTATTTTTATAGTTTCTTCAGAAATTGCTAGCTTACTTAGCTATTGGTGAGTAAAGTTTATGTACATTTCGAAGAAAAGAGTGTCCATTCCAGTAGTTAATATTTTAATACAAACGAGAATCAGTAATAAGCTGATCACTTCATTCTTGTTAGGTTCGCAACACGTCAAGGTCCATTATCTCATTTGCTCATTAGTCTGCTAATTACATTAAAAACTAACCTGACTACATAAAACCATCCCTTAATTCCATACACGTTCAATCGAGTTTTGCAAATTAACCCAGACTTAGGGGCAAATTGTAAAAGGAATTTGAAGTATCTAAGTCTAGACTTTAGCGAGGAGGAAATGTATTGAGTTTAATTGGATTAGCCGACCCCATTAGTATTCTGAGGCTAGACTAACAGCTTGTGTAAGTAATTTGTGAAGTTGAGCAATGGAATGTGGAGTGATCAAGGATGGAGACGAAAGGAGATGATCATGCGTAATTACCGTTGGCTATTATAATTATTTTGAGAATTGTAAATTGGTTTGACTTTACTGGAGTAGATATTGTGTAAACTTAAGAAGTCGTAAAACTGCACATCTGTAATTGATAAACTCCGCGAGGTATAAGATAAAGTGAGGTATAACAAGTAATAATAATTGGAAAAACAAAAACTCGATTTCTTTAACATTTTTGTCGGTTAAGGGCAATAAAAATATAACCTATGTCACTATAATAATGGCGGAATTTAATGACACCCCATTTGACAATACCTGTCAAGTCATTTGGGCTGTAGAGCGTACCAAAGAAATGGATATACATATTTACACAAGCTCAATATGACCAAAGATAAACCTAGAAATTGATTACAAAAGAGACCAAGGGAGATATAATCCTAGAACTTTTCACTTACCAGCATCGATATATCAATAGTATTACTTCTTCGTGTACACGATTTTGATCCTTATTACTATGGATTTAGGTAATCTCAGTGATGAACTTAGCTATATATCCAAAGAGAATGTTACCACAAACAATAGATTACGAGAACTGAAACCACAGACTATAAATAAACGGGTTACTTGGAGAACGCAGAATACGTAATAAGTAGAAATGTTCCGTGCAATGTGTTGTATAGCAAATTATTAGCAATTTCCTTCGCGTAAATGTTTAACATTTTGTATTTCACATTTACGTTCGCTGTAGGTGTTTTATTTTAATGTGAGGAGTTCCGGAACGTTTACTACGAGTACGTTGCAAGTAGTTTAGTTTTCCATTTAATTATTGCCTTTTATAAGTTACTGCAAGATATAAATATGTATATTGGAAAGAAAATTGTCAGTAAGGCTAGGTGCGCACTGGGCAGCCAGGTTGCGGCAAAAAAAAGAAAAAGACAGACAGACACTGTAAAATGTATATCATGATAGTTAGTCAGCCGTGATGTCGTTTGGGTTTAAAAATTACGGAAATCCTTAATATTTTTAATTATAAAATTTAAAAAATTGTATTACAATTTTGGAACGAATCTTAGAAACGAACCCGTGTTTTTTATGTAATGGAAATAGCAAACGCGCTGACACTGCTATTTTCTCGTGGCAACAATGGATATTGAGGCAAACCTCGAGAGGTACTTAGTGTCATAGGAGATACTGTTAAACAGTTAGTACGAGTACTGATAGTTTGAGCCCTTAAAAATGTTAATTCCATAAAAACAACTTTTCCAATTTATAGTCCCGAAAGTGTACGAACGAATACGGAACTGTTGTTAATCAATATAATTATGAACTAGGTCAGTGAAATGATAAAATTCGATTTTCTGTTATAAGTTTAACTCGGGTTTGTTTACCGTAAAACTAATGGCGTATCATTTCTATTTGTTATTAGTTCTTTCTACGTTACAGTTGAGAAATTCGTAATAGCTTTGATTGAAGTTGAATTAAAGGAAAGTTAGCCTTTCATCCGTTCGTTATATAAACAAAACGAATCAGCGTAAAAAAGTATAATTAGAAAGTTAAAATTTAGAACAGTGTTATGTCCAGTGTTATACGTAGTTTGTAATTAAAACATCTTTCCTGTTTATGGGTACAAATTACTTTGTACAGGATTTAAAGGGTAGATACTATAGGATACATCGGACTATTCAGATCGTTGCTAAGTCAACCTTTGTAGTATTCCCGCTTATGTTGAGTTTTTTAAACCCTTTAATGTTCACTAAGTTGGTCACAATTAGGCATAAAGAGGTAGAATTGGTCCCAAATAGATTCATGTAATTTTGTTAATTTTTGTCCTCTGGATTGTGTGTATGTGTGTCTATGTGATACGATATTAAGAATAAGGTTAAAATAAATATTTTCCTATTACCTAAATTACCCCATTTCTAACAAACTATGTAAGACGGAAATTAAGAATTTTTAAGGTGGGTAGGTATATTGGCCATAAATTAATGACATATTTCGTCACCTTTTGAAGGTCTTTAGCGTCCATTTAGGGGCTATATTACTTTAAAAAAACTGCTCAAAAGATAGAAAATCAGTTTCTATCCAGTGGTTATGAGACTGAGTACCCATCTACACTTTTTGCAATGCTTCCAGTCTTCTCGAAGTTTCGAGCGTTTTCAAGTTGAAAGTTTGAGTGAACGTTATTGGATTAACTGCTCACTTTACTGGTAGTGTCTTTAATGCTTATAGATCCTAGGGTTATACGGAGTGGGGTCCTGGGTTTAATTCTCGGTCAAGACAAAATTATAATATTTAAGATATAAAAACATGTAAGTGGTATTAAATTGAACAAAATAAACAGCTAGAAAAAAATTATGACATACATTTTAATGTTCGATCTCGAGTTCTCATAGTTGGTAAATTAAGTATAAATAAATCCTCATCTCCTGTATACGGATAGCACAATAGTAAACTATTCTGATGTAACCGGAATCACGGTACAAATCACAATAATATGTTTTGCTGACCGTCCTTCACGGTACGCTAGTTTGATTGGCGTATTTCAACATACGAATACTGATTAAGTCATTTCAACCTTATTTTTATGGTAATAAAATATTTTTTGTCATAAAAACAACAAACTCTACAAGGACAATGTATTAAGTTTTCAATAAAAAATTGAATATCAAAAGGTCTTATACGACAGGTGAATTAATATTACGAATATTATCTCAGCAAGACAATTTAAACACATAGTTTGAGACGCATTAAAGAAGTGGTTGACAATCCGTTGCTCGAGAGACACAGACGGCTCTTTAATTGAACTGTGGCTCTTTCACGAAATGTTTAGTAGGTACATGGCTTATTTCCGTGTTTGAATAATTGTGACTTATTCGGCAAAGGCAAGCGCAGGACTGTACTTTTCATCTCATTATTTTTATAATAGTGTTTTCTACAAATCTAAGCTTAACTTCAAAATGCTTTTTTGAATAAATTTATATTTGGCTCTTTTGTAGACAAGATTACTAACTTCACTAAATCAATATTTCCTTGTTATCCTAAACTGCTAAACAACCTACCCACATTTCCCCATACTGCTATTAAGCCCCCAACACACAACCCTACAAATTATTAAGCTGTTGACACACTACCTGGAAATCCACTTACTTTTAGCGTAAAAGGAAGATCAAAGGCTCGAAATCCTTCAAATATCCGACACCTTGGCAAGTTAATTGACGTCCCTCGAATCAACACGAGTTAACCCTTCAACGCGCATCCTGTTCCGCCCGAACCGGCGATTAACTTCACAATGACCTGTCCGACGTGCCGAACTGCATGGAAATTAATACTGTCAGTCGATAGGTACTGTGATAGACGGTGATCTTAAAGTGTTTCACAATGTTTTGGAAAACACATTAGGATTGAGTATAACTGAAACTTTGAAAAAAAAATATATAAATGAAAAAATAACACTTTTACTCGACTGCGCTGGCGGGTAATACTTTTCAAGCGTATGTATGTTTGTATGTATGTCCGTTTATTGACGTTCTACAGCCCAAATGGATTGACGGATTGCAACATGTTAGGTGTCATTGAATCCGTCAAGATAATGAATAAGCCAACTTGAATTGAAATAAAAAAATCTACAGTTTTAACTCCATTACTATTTAATAATACAATAGATTTGTCAATATTATTAGTCGATATAACAGTCACAATATTTGTAAATAACACCAATAATCAAAATGTCGTGACTGAACTAACGAATATGTGGAAGAAACGATAATTTTTGTATTCGATGTGTTGATAATAGCTGCGAGGGAACTCTTTAATAACTATAATCAAATGCCTGGTTACGAGTTGTTGTGGACGAAATTCTTTTTTTTTTTAAATCGGTCATGACATGTTGTGTGTTTCTAGTTTTGTTAACATGAAATGTCCATCGTTATTTATAATGGCTCCGGAGCCGCATGTGGCTCTTTGGCTCTTCAAGTGCGGCTCTGATACTAATATCCATGGAA
This sequence comes from Lerema accius, assembly GCA_001278395.1. Classification (NCBI taxonomy): domain Eukaryota; kingdom Metazoa; phylum Arthropoda; class Insecta; order Lepidoptera; family Hesperiidae; genus Lerema; species Lerema accius. The sequence goes on along the minus strand of LGAG01000412.1, from coordinate 1,536,547 downwards.
GGCGTAACAATATATTTGTTATTAAAAAATGTATGAAATTTAGTTTTATTTAGAGTATAGAAGTTTATTAAAATAGCTGAATTGGCTCCAATTTTTTTTATACTTAATTGTTGTAATGTTCATATTTGGCTCTTTGGCTAAAAAGTTTGCGAACCACTGGCTTAAGGTTTTAAGCAGAGGCATTCAAACTTTTGTCCACTATCTTTGAGAATCAATTATACTTTATGTAAATGTAATATATGTATTTATATTTCAATGTCAGAATGGAATGACGAATGGATCCTTCCTTTTGATGTGTGTGTGACATATCTATGTAACAAAAGAAATTCGACAGAAAATAAGTCTTTAGTTAATGTGAATTAATGTTAACAATGTCAAATCTTCAAATGGTACGTGCTGGCGTTATTCTTATAAAGAGGTCTATACTTTAACCCTTTACGTATATGTATATAATTTTTTTGGTAATAAACTTGGTACTGACTCTATAATTGCATATACATTTACTATAAGGGCTTAAAATACCACAAACAGAAACCAGCACTTAACCGGTTTCAATTGCAATCCTTTTAAGAGAATGATATAATTAACGGAAGCTGTTGACTTACTCTAAGTTATAGTAGGTATAAGTTAATTAAAATTACTAGGTAGTGATGTTTTTATTCGGATATGTCTGGAATTTAATTTATATTGCCAGCAATTTGCAATCGGCTGCGCTATTCACTAAAATATTTCATATATTTTAATCGAGTGCGCAAAAAACAGGGTAATATTTTTCGAGCGTATACGTATGTACTCAATGGTCCATTTCTTTGTTGCACAAACAAAACGACTTAATTGACCAAC
>LGAG01000412.1:1496533-1529114 GCA_001278395.1 Lerema accius | reverse complement strand
AAGCGAGTTTATTACCGTGCGAGATGACGAATAACCCGTAAAAACTACTGATTTGACAGATCAATGGATGAAATACATAAATAATCCTGAACTCGGGGCGTTATTTAGACTTTATTTTACTTTAGACTTCTTCTTTTAGACTTCTCTAACTGACGTGACTGACAGTGGACGTGGTCAGCCATATTAAAAAAAAACCGAAGCGAAGCGAGCACGGGTCCACTAGTGATAGGTACATAATTTAATGATATATTTTCCCTTCCGTTTACACCACACACCAACACGTCTCTAAGCACGTAGCTTCATAAATCCGCGAATCGTCGGACGACGTGGCCCGAATAATTTATATTAAAGACTTGGAAACAGTGCGGGATATCTGATGACATGAGCACGGATGCCATTTTGCTACATTTTCACATGAGATACAATGTTATACAGTTATACAATGTGTTGATGAAGGGGATTGTCAAATTTATTTATACGGGTAATTTTGTGCCCTACTTTTTTTTCGTTTTCTCGAATTTAGGATAGAATAGAGGCGCGTAATGTGTGGCCGAGGTATGCCATAAGGTATACAGCAAAATGTAAGAAATTAAGTAAGGAAATAGGCGCTAAAATCTATTTACATTTTTTACGTTTACGTTTCGTTCTCCCTTTCATTTTACATTGATCTTAAAAAAATAAGTTATATTTTGCTCACTCTTAATCAACCTACACTTAAATATAGAGTATTTAACTACGAGTAGTTGCAGCAAAATAGAGCCATTAAGCTTTTTAAAAGGTAACGCATAAGTTGATTGACAGTATCTAATTCATTGAATGATCCAAGGATTTCGGATCGCGAAGCTCTGTATTAGATGGTAACATATAAATAGTCCAATTAATCCAGCCAATCCACTGAAGTGACCACGTATCAGTATTTTTTGACACAAAAACGGTCGTATCACACATTCTATTGAAGCTTTCAAAACAAGAGCCCATTCCGGATAAAACAAAGCGTTCAACGCTTTGTTTGTGCTGATAGCTTGTTTTCTACTTCATGTTATAGAAACAAAATAGGTATACATTTGTTTTACAGAAAAAAAAATTGTTTATATCTAAACGGTAAAAGACATTGTAATTTTAGTTAAATATACATTTGAGTTAAAACTTAATATTTTCTTGATTATAGGTTACAACAGCATCGTGGTGGAATTGGTTTAAAAGTTGAAGTAATTGTTAAGGGAAAAGAAAAAATGGAGTTAATTAATTAATGATAAAGTAAATGGTATTGTATAAAGATGTTGGTCTCAGATATTAAAGAAGGGTTATCAAAAATTTATCTCAGTAATATTTTTGGTAAAGCAGTATTTTTCGGTTGAATAGAATAAGAGAAAAAAAAATCAGGGCTTTAAGATCCATTTAGCTAAAGTCGTTTCCTAAAAATTTACTCTAAATAATTTGGAAATATTATCTTTAAAATGTTCAACTTTTTGTAGGTATTCCATTATTAAATAAATCCTCATAATATTATTTCAACGAAAATCTTTTCAAGCACAAATTTTCTTTGTCGTCCCGACTTGAAATCGACCTTTATGAGTAGTACCATGCGCTTCTCAAACTTAAGTTTCAAGTTGAAACAGTTGCTACGTTATTACGATGTGTTTTGCTGCGCTATATTAACTCCCACAAAGTTAGGAGTATTTAGTTACCTACTTTGTTGTTTTGGGCGGTGAATGTACATAATATAGGTACATAAATTGAATTATTATGAGACATACATTTGCATTGTAGTATATTAACTTGTTATGTTTTTTTTTTCTTAAACATTGCATTAAACACGTACTAGTTACAAAACAGATAAACTTTATTAATCTTGTTTGCATGGTATAATATGATCAATAATAATTACATCGTTAATACTTTATTTTGTAAAAGTCTTGTTTATCATTGTGATATTTTTAAGAAGATTTTTTTCCCGATGAACTTTGACAACCGCTGTCGTATAGATCCTAGCTAAATCATGCCCTTTAGGAAAGTTTGCTAACATTACCAACGTGTCTCCTTTGTCCTGTGTTCTAGTAATTACGTCACAAGACATTGCCTTCAATATTATTTGCTAGACTTAAATGTTTATTGTTATTATCTAGTAATTAAACTCTTACAATAATTATTATCTAATTGACTTTACGTGTATTATTAGGTACCATTGATTAATACTCAATACGTCGGTTACCGCAATGGAATATTCATAATTACAATTAATATACTTTTATTCCATTACATTCAATTGAATAGTCTTTTAACAACCTACGAGTATTTTGTTTGTTCGATCAATCAATATTTTCACATATTTGATTATCTTTATAAATCCTAAATGTGGGGTAATGAGTGTGTAGCGTCATAAAAACAATGTTTTTCACATGAAAATCCCGGCTGTGTTTACGATAGGTACATTTAACCTACAGTGACCATCCTTCCGTGTTTCCCCGGATTTGACCCGGTTAAGGGAGCATGTCCCGGGTGGGGTTTCCAAAAAGTATCTGGGGAAAACTAGGACATCTTCTGAGTAAATTGAAAGCTGTTAAATTAAGAAATAAGTAATAAACAAATATTTTTTTTTTGTATTAGAAAATCTTAGTAAACCAATTCAAGTCTTAGCTTAGCCAAATTTATTTATGAAATGTCCGAAGAAAAACCAAGATTTTGCTCGAAGTTCGGTTTTTGTGAAATTTTTGTCCGAGGACAGCAATCTGAGTGGTAACACAAACCTTTCCCAATTTAGCATTCCGGTGATTTGCATACTATTAGCATTAGAAACACCTGTTCATTTGCAAATTTTTTCTCATAAATGAATGTGTAACCTCACTGACCCATTCCTATGCTACGAATACGTATTAGCTTTGCAGTGGACTTCAAAAAAGGATTAAAACGCAGATTCCACTGACTTCGGGACTGGATAAAAAGGATACGGTACGGTGGAGGAAAAAAACAAAAATCTAAGCTTTTGGGTTTTCGTTTCCGACAAAAGTCGGGGAATGCGACAAAAATCAGCATTCGAGCTGTTTTTGTCATCAAAAATACGCCGAGTGTATAACTCAGAGTGTGCTAAATTTTTTTTAAATTTTAGCTGGTTATGAAAATTTTATTAGATCTTTCTTTGTGAGATTCTTATGTTTCTGATTTTATGTCGTCCATGGCATCCATAATACAGAGAATCCTATTATAGCATTCTGAGTGGGCAGCAGTGTATAGCGTATTTGGAAAAATCTTCGTGCATCTCTAGCCGTTTTCAAGTTAGATATTCTAATACAAGTTTTAAAATTTTATAGTTACGACTAAAAAGTTTTATTCAAGAAAGTTCAATTCTCAGCTTATTTTTATTGACTAAAGCAGATGGGCAACGAATTTAGGGTCATTGCATTTAAATGTAATTTTTAAAATTCTAGTTTGAAATTAGTTATAATATGAATAATATAATAGTTTGCCTTCATAATTTGAATAGGTTTTGCTTTAGAAAAATCCACTCAGCAGATTGCCTCGTTAGCCTATGGTAATAGACTGAAAAAGTTTTAGTTATTTCGTCAGAGAACCTTGAATGTCTAAGATTGTGATCAGTTTAATTTTCTCTCCCTTTAAGAAGACAGGGACAAATTGTCGTGAGACGCAATAACAAGATGTTATCGCGACGTTTTATTAAAATCCCTGAATAATTTAGGCTTATTTATTGTTATATTGTTTGTGATTGAATATTTTCATCGCAGTATCGAAATTATACAGATGGTCTTTTAAATGATAATGTTGAATTTGACCTAAATAAGAAGGAAAATAAAACAGAATTTTGAGTGATAAGCGAGAAATGAAACGGGGACATTTAATAAGAACGTTGGCCAAATAGGATGATGTTCATCAGATTTGTTACAAAATAATGTATAGATATTTCAGTATTTCAACCATAAATGACGTAAGACAGCAATAAAAGCCTAGTCGAAGCATGCAAGTTACATAATACAACCAAAACTATCAAATGGGACACATTTGATGAAATTGTCAATCTATCGATTCATACAATACATTCGTATACCTTAATGTTGAGTAATCTATTTTCTTTAGAGAAAATATACCAATGCCTGATCCGATAAAAGAGTAATTTCCGACAATGTCCATCACGTTATTTGAACTCTGTTGGGAGCTATGGTTGTATACTTCCTTTGAGATTGTCATTCTGAAATAAAGTTTTAATTAAACTTGATGAACCGTTTGAGGAAACGGTTGAAGTTAACTCGATATTTACTCTCTACTCGTACAATACTTTTTGTTATTTTAAAATTCAAAGGCGTTGTATTACTAATAAAACTGCCCTGGTTTCTATTTGAAAAATCTTTCTTAATATTCGCACTCGAAAAATGTTTAAGCGGAATTTTTTAAATTCATTTAACTACTTCTTTTATTTGTAATCCAAATAAAATAATAAAATGGTGCTAATATCAGCTACTGAAATACGACGTCTTAAGCTTAAAACTGTAGTTTTACTACTTCTAATCAATGCACATTCACTCCCATTTGCACTCCATCCGCATTACGTCATGTTTCGTTATTCCCACCCATGAGTAGGTTGTCAGTCTTTCAGAAAAGAGTGAATAGGCTTTTGCATAGGTAGAGTTCTCCACAAACTAGAATTTATCACAATTTCCACCTATTATTATCGTTGTCAGGCACTGCCTTATGATACATACTCGTAAAAAGAATTCAAACGTGCATTATCTATTTTTAAGTCAGTATAAGTATCGAATCTAGATTTGACGAGTTTTAAATTCAAAGATGGGTTTTACGATTTATTAACATGCAATTTTGTCCATACTGAATTTCGTCGCTGTAATATTTCATCCTCGTCTTTATCACAAACCCGTTTGTGTTTAAATTTACTTCTGTTCCATCGAATTCAATTTACTGAAATTGTTTATGCAAAACAAAATCAAAATTCCGTATGCTTAGCATTTTATGTGAGAAACTGAGAATGGAATAAGAGTAAAAGGACACTTTCAATTTATTAGCTCTGTTCTGTTATGGAAGAATTTTCTCTTTTTCAAAAGCACATAAAGCTCTTGCTTTACTATTTGCTATGAAGCGTTAATTAGCTACAATCGAATTAAAAATAATGAGCATAAATACAAGTTTTGGTTTTGAATTATTTTTATGTCACAATCATATTATTTGAATTGTCAATAGTTGTCGTAGTTAAAATTGGCTTCCTGTTTTTAGTGACTTTTTCAGCATTTTTTTTTAAGTTGTGATAACTTTTTCTTATTCTTAATAAGCCCAGGTAATTATGAACACTTTAGAATTATATACGGGTTAGATATCTGTCCCTAGAACCGCATATTACTCTGATTTGAACACGTCAAAATCTCGTTTATCGCCTGTCGCATTGAGACAAGCAGTAATGACACGGAGCTTTGTATTCAAAGGTGAGAACACGAAGGAAATAGAGTGAAATAAAGGTGAATTGAAAACAAGCTGATTTAATAGAGTGCGCAGAGTAATAGATGGACAATGCTTTCGCATCTTCTTAGGAAAGTCCTGTTTTTTCTTTAGTAGCATATTTTTTGTAAAAAATACGGGTATAAACAGGCGACCTGTCGATGAATAGTTAAAGACGTAAATTACCTTTATTTTTTTCTGTAACAAATTAATTATGAAATAAATTTAATGTATTAGGAAAAAGATTGGCTTTAACTGTATCGTGTTTACATAAAAGAAGAAAATGTATTAATTTCTGATATGTAAGTACTTGTCTTGATGCAACACACTTTGCGGCATTTAGTGTTTCATAATATGCCATTAACTACAAGCAGTCATCAATACTTTTTTATAGTAACATCAAAAAAATATTGCATAAATCAGTTAACAGAATGTAACGAGAGACACTTTCTACCAGATAGAACACGTACTTGTATATTTTTACCATTAAAAAATATTTGGGAATTCCCTCAAAACTTCAAATCATCGTCACCCTACGCAGAAATGATTGTTTCGTAATGGAAACTGAAATCGACGGCATTCCATCTCACAACTAATGAGTTCTGCAAACATAATGCTCTGAGTAATGCTCTCAGCACCGCTTACTGCGTAACTGAAGTGCTTCGTTGATTGTAATAGAGCTTTTGAACTCAGAACTTCTCCAATGTTTGAATTTCGAATAAGAAATGCTCGCAGAAATACGGTGTCTGCTGGTGGGTACCAATGGTATTTTGTACTATAGATATTTTGTACTATAGACTTACGTCCTTATTAAACAATCGAAAAAGTGTTCATCATCGTGTGGGACTATGAGTGTATGATGTTATTTTATTACTCTGAATAGTACTAAATTAACAATTTCCGGTGTAAGCCAACACTTAATACACATGAATTATTTTTTATCACCTTTAAAATTGCAATAAATTGATTTTAATTTGCGCGCAAAGTTACCACTAAATTTACATAAAATAATTTGAAAGCCATAAAATTGATTTTTATCATATTCGAATCAATTTTATCGATACAATGGATGATATAATTTGACCACTACCTACTTATATTTGGCTATTGTATATTGAATTTCTTAGTAATAATTTATGCATTAAAATTTTAAATTATATCTAAAACTTGATTTTGTGTGGCTTATTTATAATTTACTGCAATAATAAAAGTTGTTATTAATTTAAAATGTATCAAGTTAATTTAGTTTAGCACTGAAGTATTTAGTCAAAAAACGAGTAACTTTTTTAATACTCCTTTCGTCAAGCAAAGTGAGTTTGGTAATACAAACCAAAAAATATATAGACGCAGTCTTCATATCAAAGAACCGTGGTAGGGAAAAACATAACGTTAAAACAAGTGAAAACATTTCACGGTACATTTCTTGGCAGACCGTGCTCGGTGACATAATATGTCAAATCGTAAAAAAAGAGAAAAAAATTGACCCCACTTTTTTGTTCAGAACACTGAGTCTATTATATTTTTTGGTTTGAGGTTGGTAACTATTATTCAACACAAAACAATTGATCAATAGGTACATAGTAGATACATTAGTGTCTAGCTCTTATTTCCGAGTGGCGTTCACTCAAGTAGACAAACAATCAAACAAACAGTGTTTGGTTACTAGTTAGTAAATCCCTAGGTTTCAGATTGGGCTACAATGATTCAGGAACTATCCCAGTATTACGTAATCAGTATTTTAGTAACGATTAACCTTTTTTTGTCTGCCTTTAATAGCACCAAGATATTTTAACCGACTGTGCTAAAATGAATTTTATTTCATTTTAGCGCGTAACTTGATTTTACAGTAATCGGATTTAAGTTTTTGAACTTATAACTTCTTGCCAACGCGTTCACCCTAACACATATTTTCCATCACTATTTCTCTGTAATGTCCTCATAAAATTCATTTGAGCAGGATAATCCTGTAAGCTCCACTAGTAACTATTGTTCGGTTGCGGATTGCTTCGTTTTAAATTCTATCACGTAGAAAAATACCAAGCATATCTCTCTTGGATTAGTTGGGTTTACGAATCACACTGCGGTATAACTTACTATATACCTATGTGATTTAAAGTAATAAAATATTGTCTAAAATAAATAAACATTTCAACCTTCTCTAGGGTTTAGAAAAATTGGATCCCTTATAGTTTCGACATGGCTATGTCTGTCATTTTGTTTTCGTTCTAGCACACACACGACTAGAAAGCTATATTATGTATAATGGACTAAAATGTAGAAAAATACAGTAGGTACCTAACTCTTCTACAGGTAAAATGGACTTATTTTTTCACCTCAACGCCATACTAAGGATAATTGTTGCTTAAAGTCTTTTAAAATAATTAATAGTATCCTATAACCATTGTTTTGCTTAAGGATTCTTTAGAGAAATATGAAAACTAGATTACTAAACCATAATATGCCCTTGTAGTCAACCTAGTTCATACAATGTCGTATTGAATGTTAAGCCATAACTATATTATCAGATCGCCTTTTGATAGTTAACGAACCGTACGATACATTGCCCACCGAACCCAGACATTAACTAGGTACATACGAGACATGTTTGTTAACTAAATAAACTTAGTAATTCAAATTGGCTAGCCTCTGACGTCTTTGATTGCCTCTTAGCTAATACTATTTATATAGGCTGCGTGAAATAGTGTCTACCTACGCAATTACGGCCTAATGAAATAGAACTAGTACTATATGTCATCTGTAATGTATTATAGGTAAAGGGTTTAAAACGAAGTTAAGGTTAACTTAAGACCCTGTATAAGGTTAACTTAACGCTAGACGTACACTAGGCATCCAGGCTGTAGTTCGGCTACCGCAGGCTGGCTGCCTAGTGCGCGTCTAGATTTAGACCCTTTTTACAAGCTTTTATTTAGTTTCACCTGTCCCGGTGTTTGTTATGAAATCTCGCAAGCTAAATTTCAGCCACTTCCCGCTGTTCTATTGAGCTAATATTTACACACCGGTCCAGTCCTGATGACAACGCATGTTTATAATAAGCATGATGTGATACTGCTACCAGGATCGGCTCCAGACGATTGAACTCCTCAACGATTAACAGTAGGGACTTCAAATTTTGCACTTATTAACTTTTTAGTTCTTTTTCTTAAAGTAATAAAAGTTCTTAAAGTAATCTTAAGTAATAAAAGCTTAATTTCAAAAAAAATCTTTTTATTTGTACTTGTTCAAAACTAAGTCGCATCAATTTCAAATATTTAAATATACACTAGTGTTAGAACCAAAACGAGCGTTGATATGAAATGAAATACCCAAAACATTTCAATGACAAAGTAATGGATATTGCTAGCAGGGTAAGAGTATTATACAATACACTGTGGAAATCTGTTGTATTAACTTGCTTAGCAACTAATAAGAGTACCTTAAGACAAGGGTAATCTCCTTATTCATTTAGAATCACTAAAAGGTTTTCATAGAAAACTGGGATTATCTAAACTACACTCTGTTTTAGTTGAGATACTTTTATGTTAATACCTCTAAGGGGTCTTATGGTACTTTGTAGATGAAATACATTAATAAAATACAAATAGTATTTAGACATAAACCTTTTTTGTCTTTGTATTTCGAATTCACCTCAATCTTGGACAATAATAACTTTTCCTTCCCTGTTTATCTATTCATCATTTTTTCTTTTCTAAGCTAGATTTCCGTAAAGCTATGAGTTATTAAAAAAATGCTTTAAGCTGAGAAATCTACGATAAATCCCTGCGGTAATATTTGTAAAGATGTCAAAGGTATCTTTGATCTGTTTCTAATCTCAGTTGTGACGCAGCAGAAACTATTTCTCAAAGCACAAAGTAGTAAAACCTATGATACTAGAATCTATATTTTCTGCAGTTAATGAAGACCCAGCCTTCACTGTTGTTCTGATTAAACTTTTAATTAAAAACTCACTCCACTGATTGAAGCTGTGGAATGTTTTAAGCGTACATTTTTATTAAACACGCCGGTGTTACGGCAAAACTGAACGTAATATAAATTCTATCAGGTAAAGGTTTTATTTATCAAACTTTTGCTACTGTTACAGTCATGTTCAGTGAAATTTGTGTCAGCCTACATTTATCTTTAACAAAGGCAATTAACGTTTTTAATTTTTTGGTTATTTCATTAAAATAAATTACGTGTCGCATAAATTTTATTTTAGCATAATGTGTAACATTAATTGTTTTCTATTTAATTTTCTTCCCTTTTACTCCATGTAAATTTTAACAATGCCAAACCTCAAACGCACATACGGTGCTTACATCGTTCTGGTAAAGGGTCCGAAAGTGTCAGTTTCACGTATTAAATTAAAATATAGATTATGAATGTTATTTGACAAGCCCTTTTCCTTCGAATCCATTATGAATTTATAACAAAACATCTATAAATTACTTCCGACTGTACCTCGCAAGATGTGCGAAGCCCATCGCGTCATCGACTTTTCGACTCATCGACCCGTAAGCAGGCAATAGACGTGTGAACCGCCTCTTAACTTACTTCAAAGGGTTCCCGAGTCGCACTTTTCTGGGCCGAATTACTCGTAAAGACGATCCGAATACGTTCGCGTTTTGTACAGAGTAGGTCGCACGTAGAGGTTACAATAATAGTTTATTTATCTATTTTACGTAACTTTATTTTTTGTGTATTTATACGTGTTTTTTTAATGCTCTAAAAACAGCCAAGCCTCTTTATGCTCAGGGGTGATTGAGATGATAAAAAAATCTCAACCTATGAGTAAGCCTTCACCTTTATTCATCTTGGAAAGACTAATAATGAAAATCTTTTTGATTACAGGTAATAACAATCAGCAAACAAATGCGTGTGTGAGGAATACAAACAATGGTTCGTACACATTTTAGCTTAACAATAATTTTAGCTTTACAAATAAAATCCTATTTTATAGCGACTTACTGAAAAACACAAAATTTAGTGTTATACAATAGTATTTGTTACCGATACGTCAGTATACGAAATTTTCTGTAGACTCTATTGTATTCTACTCTATGCACCATAATATCAGTACGTTTCCTTAACAGCACATTTAAGCCTTCATGGAGGGTAAACATCTGCAATGAACATGTATCGACACTCTCTGACATTCACGACTCCTCACCTGTATTGTAATGTTGATTTTAGAGTTATACCGTCGTAAAGTGTAACAATACTTTGATGACCTCGTAGCCTAGTTGGTAGTGACCCTGCCTGCGAAGCGAGGGGTCCCGGGTTCGATTCCCGGGGCAGATATTTATGTGACCGATAAATTATTGTTCTCAGTCTCAGTCTTCATATTGTTGTCCATGCCAGCCGCGACTCAGGGTATCCTACTGCGGGGGTATGAGTATGTTAGCGTTTAGCTACTTTACATAGCTATGCTAAGTTTACTCGTATTGGTATAAGTAGGTAAATACGTATATCAAAACATATCCTAACACAAAATTTAACCTTTGACCTGCCCACCTTCAAATCTCCAAGGACGCTAATAATAAAATTGATCTCCTAACTTCAACTTCTACATTAGTCAAACTTGACATATTTTATGTTTCAAATTTATATGAGGTTAAGCGTCAAAGATAAGCGATAAGCTATAATACAGAAAGTAACATTCGAATTTATTGTAGTATTATGATTGTGATTAACTTAATTCTAATTAATAAATCTTCTTAAATCTATAGATACTATCTATACTTCTATACTAATAATATAAAGCTAAAGAGTTTGTTTGAACGCGCTAATTTCAGAAACTGCTGGACGGATTTGAAAAATTCTTTTATTGTAAGATAGTGCATTTATCGAGGAAGGCTATAGACTATATAACATCACGCTAACATGATTAGGAGAGGAGCAGAAATAAAAAATATTGCGTAACGGCAAAATTATATAAGTTTTATAGTACGTGAGTGTTTATTATTCAACTCCATGTAAACGACTGAAAGATATAATTAAAAACTCATTGTTCTGTATTTGAGAGAGACCAAGGCGTGGTTCAGGACCACAATTGGAACCAGTGGGTGGTGCTGATACACCTACTGCATCAGAAGGAGCATAAAGCTTTTCTTTGCTACGCTCTACAGTCTAAACTGCTTGACGAATTTCAACTTACCTATAAGATGCCGATGGATTAATTTCTGTTCGGGATGTGACAATTTTTTATTATACTCTCAAAATTTTAAATACTCATTTTTTTCTGTTAATATTTACTATGTAGTTGACATACGACAAAGTTAGCTTACTACCGATAATAAGACAAGTCCTTCAATTCCAGATGGCATGTTTAGATCTAATTAGGGTTTAGTACACCATTAAACTGGCTATAAAGTTTTGTTATAACGAAATAACATTTATGTAATATTTTATTCATATTACTACATAACTTTACTGCTTTAAAAGTATTATCTGGTCGTGAAATTTCAGTCCTTACCAATTTATTTAAGAAGTTATAGAGTTTTCAACGTATTTTATCGTTCATACGTATTTATTTATTACGTTAGTATAATTCTTAATGACGTTTTATATCGTGACTTTGATACGCTTTTTACACGTTAATATTTCGAAGATATCTGGAATAAAAAGTATATTGGTGATATATTACAGTATTCTAAGTCGGTAGTTTTTGGTTCATGCCCAAAGAAAGAGAAGAACCGAGAAATTCTAATTTGAAATTAGTTTGTATTGTCCCAATAATAATATCTTTATTAAAGTCTTCCTAATTACATTAAGTAGGTATCTATTTGACGCGATGGTAACCATCCAAAATGGGCGTACAATGGTTTTTTTAGGTTCGGTTCCCAATGAGGCGGAAACCATGATGAATCCTAACTTTTGTTCTGGGTCTAATCCTTATTCTATACTAATTATCGATGGCAATCCACGACATAGGGAATCATACTGAGGGTCTATACGAGTACGTTATTTGTACATGAAAAGTTCTAGAAAATATTCAATGAACACATTTGATCCTGTAACGAATATTTATTAGCATTGAATATCAGGTCGCTCAATCGGAAAATTTAAAGGTTACCCCTGATTTGTTACTAGTTCATTGACCCTAAAGAAGACCTACAATTTCGAATACACGATATAAATTGAACGACAGACCTAATTTTTAAGCAATGTAAATAAAATAGCAGAGATTGAGACGTGGCTTTGTACAGAATAAATGGCGTGACAGAATTCATAACAGATGATGTTTTCTGCGGTCATGATTTTTTCGTATAGAATACAATTTAATTCATTGTTACAACAAGCTTTATGTTGCGCCGTTTGTTTTTGCACAATTGAAATCTTTTTGGAGCTTGAAAAGCCATCTTAAAAGCATAAGGGTGAGTGTATATTGTCAACTATAGACGCAACTGTTGGATGAGTCTTTACATGATTAAGGGTGAGAGCAAACGTCCGGATTTTTTCAGATTCCGAATTGAAAGTGAGGAGAGAGGGGTTAAAAGAGCCAGAAGTAAGTCTTGTTACCCCGCTCTCCCCTACTGTCAGTGTAAGTTCAGAATCTGAAAAATTCTGAACGTCTGCGGCAGGCTTCCAAAATTCAGAATCTGATTCCTAATACGTGAAGGGAGTCTCTCGTCTTTTGTTACTCTTACTGTAAAAGTAATATACGCATATACTCGATATAAGTTTGGAATTTCTCATGGTTAACGTTTACATGGCAAACTATATTGTAACTCTAAAAGCATCTCGAACGCGGCGTAGAAAACACAGGTAGGTATGTAGAAGTAGGATGAGTTTAGTATTCGCCTAAAATCTAGCTACGGAATAGGCTTCACGTGAAAATGCATTTCCAACTACCTAACAAAAAGGGTTTTCACTGTTTCGAGGTACAACCGTGAAAATGGTGCGTAGCGATAACATGGTGAACTTTTAAAGGCTTAACAGTAAAGGGTTTAAAAAAATAATTCGTTTGAACTACTTTTACATAATTATCTTTACACGGAACAAACAGACAGGGCGAAACTATATGGGTTCTTTTATTTAACTTAAAATTTACGACACTGTATTTTTTTTAATAATTGTATTAACTTGAAATTCATCAGTTTTTAAATCCAATTGTATAGCGTTCGGTTTTCAGTCACTCTTTACTGTCATTCAAATCCTCTCTAACGTTGTTAAGGTCATTGAACTTGTTTCAAATAAAATCATGTAAAAACCTCGGTTAAAGCCGTAACAGATGTATCAGTTTGGTTGGAACGGACCAAGTTGGGCCCATCGTTCCAACTACTCCGACATTGCTACAGACGTTCCAACGGTCGCGCGGTCGGACCGTTCAACAACAACCTTACAAACGTTCCGATTTTGTCGTGGTCGGCTCGTTGGCTCTAACCAAATTGGTACGTCTTTGGTACCGTATTTGCAAGTTTAATGATGGTACTTATAATAATATATTCAGAACTATGTAGCAGGTATTTAATAATCCATTTTTAATATGTAAAAAGACATCAAAAAGTACAAAAGAATGGTATTAACTAAATTTTTTTCAAAGTCAAAAGGAAAAAGGCAAACTCCTCTTTTATCTTTTTTTATCTTTAGGCTTATTTATTTAACAATGAAATCCGAAAACAATAGAAAATTAAAGGGTGAAGGTTCGTTTTATATCTTAACGTCGGATTTGTGAGTTGGGATATTAATTACTTAGGACATTTGAAAACCTTTTTCAAGCCCATGTCTCTTAAAAAATATTGTGAATTGGTTTGCGAAACGGATTTTTCCGGCTTTTTAAGACTTTGTTTAAAAATGAATCGTGTTATTGAGCCTATGCTTTGTATTCTTCTATCTAACCAATGCTTTAGGATGCTCTATACAAAATAACCTACTTATTTATTATGGAATATAGTAAATTACGAAAAAAGCGTACCTACGAGTATATTTTGGCGAAAAGTAATCGCTAAGAATTAAAAAGAATAAAACAATAATTTAAATTATAATTACATGCTTATTCGCTATCAAACTTTCACATTGTCATAATTATAAGAACTTAGTTCAGTATCCAAAAAATAACTTAATTGGTTATACTCTGTGAGTAGAAATCGTGTACGCATATACATAGACTACTGAATTTGAGTATGAAGGTTCGTTCATGTTAGTAAAAAAATATGTGTACAACACCGTATTAGTTACTTATCAAAATGTTTACGATAGAGTAAAATTTACTATAAAATAACTTATCAAAATTCAGGAGTTAGCATACTTCGTAGAAAGCGGCATCCTTGTTGATTTTATGCTCATGTTGATTTCAACTTTCAGTTCGCAAGTTGGTTGAGATAACTAAACTTCTAATATATTCCTCAAACACAACGGTGGGTAATCGCATATACATTTAAGCTAAGGGTAAGCTACTATTGAATGCTAAATTGATACCGTAGACTGTAGATGTAAGGCAGTCCAATAAATGTACTTTTAATTTGGTAGTGACTGATATTTCCAATAACATTTCCACGATTGATAATACAGTAAAGAAGGTAACTTTATTCAGGCTTAGAGAAAAAATACTATATTTTTTTCTAATTTGCATTAGGTATATTAGGTAGTAAATACCTATTTAGATAATGGCATTTTACGTATGTATTTTTAACCCTAATTATGCTTCATTTAACTGAATATAGATTAGGAGAAAAAAGTTGGTTTAGAATCTTTATTGTCCCAATGTTTCGACAAGACAACATTTGCTATTACAGGTCAGTAAAGAAGGAAACATTTATTTCGCCATGGTAATAAATGACGAAATTAAAAAAACATATGCTAGAAGCTTCAAAAACTTCGTAACAGTAACATAAAGCGAACAATCCCGAAACTACCGCTAATGGCTCGGCAAGAGAAAGTTGAACAAATGCTGAAACGCAGTCGAACGCCCGTTACGCTAGGCAATACTTAGTCGGGCTAGTTTGGAATTTACTATCAGTATAAAACTAACAGGTGGTACTTTTCAGTTTGCCATTTGTGAGATATTGTTCCGTTCAATTTACGTAAGAAATACTAAAGGTCTGTGATTAACAGACAAACGCACGACAAGTAAACCATGGCAGTATAACCTAATCTGTGCTAACCGATAAAAAATCCACGGTAACATCTATCACTAATAGGAACTATTAAGCAGACGATGGGCCCCCAGAGCCCTACTCTATGTTTACAAAAGGAACTCAAATACGCATAGAAGCATGAAACCTTTCTCAGGACTTCTTTATTTGGTAGAATACTAAAAGAGTAGTTCAAAAATTTATAAATGCAATTAGCAGTAAAAGTTTGTATGGAGCATACCAATGTTAAACCTAATCCAAACAACTAAACAATAAAATCCTGACTCGCCAAATTCAAGCAATCGCTCACTTCTATAGATGACAAAATAATAGCAAACAACAAAGACAGAATATTTACCTCGGAAAGAACAGACAGTAAATTTATACGAATAATTCCACCATCTCCGCCAAATGCCGGATACTATAAGCATTACTGACGAAACAGAGAACTGACAGCTTCAAGTAACACCTTTTAATCTTCTAAAGGTAATTTAAGAACATTTTAAAGCATAGCTTTGTTACGATGGCCTCATAACCTGATTGTTATACCTTGGCTGTCAAGTGAAAGATTCCAGTCTAAACATCAAATGGAAATGGTTTTACCGTTGAATCAAAAGTGATTTTGATTTATGAGATTCGAGAATTACCATATATACATATATACCTATATCTATACATTGATTATACGGCCAGCAGATTCATGTTAAAGATTTGGTTTCTGTTAGAATGTTGTGGTTATATTTGAATTTGATGGATCCTCTGCGGTACCTACCTACGAAATAATTGATAAAGCTAATGAATGTATAGAATTTTAACCAAATGTAAAATGTAATAAAAAGATTGTAGTAAAACAATTACACAATTTTGAAGTCTATTTCAAATGCGTTTAATTGGAATAATGTATAACGAATTATATCAAGTAATGTAGTGACCAAGATTTGTAAAAGTAACATTATTTCTCCGAGTTAATACGGGATAAAAAACGTATTTTAAGCTCTTTTAATACAGCAGTACCAGTCTAAAGGTGATCGACTTATTCAAGAAGCGTCAGAAGCGGTCGGGTGTTTGATGGATGACCATTAGTTGCAAAATTTGATGAGAATTTTCTTCGGCTAGAATAATAAGTAACAAGGGTTTTCTATTGTACTGGTTATAGTCTTGGTTATATTCAAGAAACGTGATAGCCATTTCCTTAAGTAGGTACCGAAAAATCTAAGGTTTTAACTGTGTTATGAATACGACCATTATTTTGTATGTATGTGTGTTTGTTTGAAATTGAATTTGAGTGATTTCAATGATTAATTTACAGGAAATAAATATTGTGATTTGTCGTAAAATTTACTTTGTCCCGAGCACAACATACGATTATTACAACATCCTACCCTTCTTATCTTAACCATAGATAGTTTAAGACGCTCAAACAAAGCCATAAACTTAATTTCCTTCGATTCATTTTGGGTCGTTACCCAACCAAGTGTACTTCCGAGCAAATTTTACGACAATGCGTAGTTCATAAAAACGAAAGCTATCACCCCAACCCTATTATCTCGTTCGAAAATTTCCTTTACGACTATATCGGTTGCGACCCGCATTTGAAAATCGCGAAACTATCACCCTTTTTTATCTCAATGGCCCTACAAAATATCTTTATTCATGGCCACCGTTATGTTACGGGAATCGCTTTCGCAATCAGAGAGGGGGACGGGTGGTCGTGTGTTAACGTTTACGATTTCGTAGGGGGGAAGGGGGGTACGAAGATGTGATTTTTACGAGTTTTATGCGTTCTTTTAATATTCGGGAATTCGATACAAGTCTACATATTGGATGTATTGATATAACATGTTTATTATCGTTAGGTTTGGCGTTTGTAAAGTGATTCAATCTACGAATTCCTACCTAATTGAGATTTGAAGTAATTTTTAGAGTCCTACATCTTGTCTGTTACTAATAGGTCGTATCATTGCCGTTGAATTATTCATTTAAATACAAACAAATAACGATATAATACCCAAAAAAAAGTAATTTAATTCAAGGTTTTCCTTAATTATTCGGGTCCTATATTATCAGCTATAATATTATCACAAGATGAAACTTCAAAAGTCCTTTCAACGTCCTTGAAATGATTTTCATTGTTCACGCTCAATTGCTGAAAATTATACTCAAATTACCATTGAAACATTAAAAGGATTTGCCTAACGCTAACATAGTCATTGTTACAGCTTGCGATATAATTCATGAGCTTTTAAAAGGAGAGAAAAATTATAGAGAGTGAAAAATTATTTCAACAGTAAGCTTTAATAAAGCCCACGCTTGTAAGAATTGAGAACTAAGCTTTGAACAGAAAATATTTTTTATCGTTAATAGTCAAATAGTCTATTGATTATTATGCTTACATTGCAAATATATATCTCAAGCGTAGGTAGTAGTTAGGTACTAATTAATAGGCACGTGTAGTTTATTATTTATTATCTTATCTTATCATTCAGTGACAACTTTGTTAAGGAAACAAATGAATGACTTTATTAATAGAAAATCAAAAAAGAAGAATTTTAAAAATTGGGGACCGATAATAAAAAAAGTAAAGCCTATTTCACTTTCACAATGCAGACGAATTAACTGACAAATAGTTGAAATCCGTCCAGCAGTTTAGACTGTAGAGCATGCCAAAGAAATAGACTATACAATATACATAATGTTAGAAAAACAACCACCTTTCTAGTGCAATTGATAAAAATGTTAATGGCAACTCAGTTCCTGTAACAAATAGTTTAATTTACCCAGCATTACATCATTAGTGACTCGAGTAGATAGACTTAAATTATCTTAAGAAAATAAGCCGCCAAGCCTGTTTCCTTCTTCAATAATCCCTGTTGTCTCCGAAGCTAAATGGAGGAATTATTTGCATAAATTATCTTGCCGTATTCCAGTTCGACTGTGGCTGTTTTAAATTGATGCTTTATTTTTTTCGAATGCCTCGATGAAGGTAACTAGATTTCTTGATTCGATTGGCTAGCTTGATTAATTATTTAATACTAGCGCCCGCATGGAATTCGGTTATATCACGCGACTTTTTCGTGATAAAAAGTATCCTATGTCTTTTCCCAAGTTCAGTTCTATCTTCATACCGAATTTCATCAAAATCGGTTCAGTGGTTTAGACGTGAAAGCGTGGCAGACAGACAGAGATAGATATTTTCAAATTTATAATATTAGTAGGCATTATTACTGGTATTATTAACTTTATGTGGAGTTTGTCTGGGTAGCGACCAAACTCTTGCTTGGGTCAGCCCCGAAATTACTCGTCGTGTTTCATCTGTCCTCGGGGGTAGCAATGCATCTATTGATGAACTTCGAGTGGTAAAAACAATAACATACGTACATATTCCCGGAAAAAAATCATTTTTTATGCGCAGTGTGGTAAAAATTATGTCTTTATCAACTACTTTAATAATAAAAGAATTCCCGATTTTTTCATCCAGTTATAAAAATAGTAAGGGCCGTTACAATAATATTTACGGCAAAAGAGAAACGAGTGCAAGTGAGAAATTTACAATAAAACGTATTGCTTGAAAACAATAACTTCCCAAAAGCTATATTCGCACAGAACCTAACAAGAGCTTGTTTAGTTAGTGTTCCCAGGAGCTTCGAATGTTCTCGAATCTAGACTCGGAATCTAGAATTGGAATGTAGTTTTTGTAAAGATTCAATTTCTTTCGGTGTTATTTTTGTATTGTCTGCAATCGAATCGTCAACTATGTTGCAGCAAAATTGGTGTCTTGTTTCAAATCTCATTTTATGATTTTATTTTTTCATTCTAAGCATAAAAAAAAATAAATAGTTTTTTTAAGTTCTAATGCATCCAACGAGACCCAGATAGTTTTTCTAATTACCTTTATAAAATGGAATGTCTTTGTTTGTCTATTAGTGACTTCATAGTTGAACAACCGTTGGCGAGATTTCCACAATATTTCCAATCTACAATTGTATTATTTTATAAGCTCATGGGATACAAAGTAATAAACTACAAGATAAATAAAATCGTTAATGTGCAGTCTAACAAAATATAAAAGTAAAAAAAAAATTTAATAGGATGCAAGGGACAGTGGAAAATAAAAGAAAAACGTCGATAGTAGAAAATATTTGTATTCTGATTACGACGTCATTAAAAAGTGTATGAGAAAAACTACATTCTTTATCTATACCATAAGTTTTTAGTTCCTTAACTACTGTTAATATAAAAGCATTTTTTGTGGCAGAAAACAGTCAAGTTAAGCACTTATAACAAATATGATATTTATTATATATGCTTGATGAAGAGTTAAAGTTTTAGCGGCAGATGTTATTGGTAAATGTTCTGAAAAATTTATAAGATTTCAGAGTATTTGCTTCAGATTAATTATTTTATGAAGCATAAACTTAATAAATAGAAAAATCTTAAAAAATGACCCAGATAAAAATTTTGTAGGTTATTTTAAAAGAAATCCGCGCTCGAGTAGAAGTAAAAAAATATATTTTTTCTAAAAGACTGTATGCAAATGTGGTCGTTGGGGCGAGGCGAAAAGGCTTTAAACTCTTGACATTCATTTTTAAGTCTTAATAACAAAGTTTGTTCTTAATAAAATCAATTGCATAATGAATATTTTAATTATTAAGGAAAAGATTGTAATATCCACTGCTACAGTAACATTTTGAAGTTTGAAGACTTTGTTTTATATTAACTTTAAATTTAAGTCACCAAATAAAAAAAAATAGTTAATTGTTATTATGATAACAAGGTCCTTGTTTTAGCTTTGACCTGGTTTCTTGCGGTTAAATGAAACTCCCGAAATAAAAACTAATATTGAGCGATTTAACAACGTATGCCTAACCTAATTTCAGGAAAACATGCGGTATTTCCAAGATTTTCCACGCTTTGAAAGCATTTTAATTTGTACTGGTATACTACGGTTATGTAATTACTGCATACATCTGTTTTGACATGAATACTTCTTAATATTTGCTGCCATACGGGGAAAATCCTACAAACCTATCTATCGTATACATCTAAAGTTAAATAATTCTACGAAATAGCTAAAGGATCAAATAATTAATTACAATAAACGAGAACAGTAAAAAATCGCACGCGGTTGAGTGGGAAGCGCTGCCATTTTGAGATTATTTTACGACTTAAATACATAAATAAAAATATTTTATTAAATTTTTTTTTGCAAAAGAAAACGGAGCGATGTTAATTTTATATCAGTTGAATAGAGATTTTGTTTTGATTAGAAAACATGTTGTTGGTTCATTTTAAATTAGGTTATGTAAAGCTCAGACTTAGGTTCTCTTTTTAGGAGCTAAAATGTTATATAAAAATTCTAGAATAAGATTTTAATTACGTTGATTTTACCTTCTTCAAGTTTAATTTATTTTTCACACAATTTTGCTACATTTTCAGTATCCGTTGCTTTCAATATCGTGTCTATTTTTTGTCATTCTGGTCTAGCATAACAAAGCATTTTCAGAGTACAATTTCATTTTTATGCAACAAATATTAACAATTCACTCAGCTTGCTGATAATTGCTTAGTCATTGTAGTTAAAGTAATTTGACTGTCAGTTGCAAGTAGTTTGACGGAAACATTGTTACATTGCATCCGACACAGAACCGATGAAGCAAATTGCTACAGTAAATCTGCCTAAATCAAGATTCCATTTACTGAAACTTCAAGTAACTAAATCGTTGAAGTGAGAAGTGGACTAAGTGGCTCGTGGTTTGGGAGTTTCATTGTTATCAGAGGATTCGATCTGGGTTTAAGTTAGGATCTTTGTCTAGAAAAGATCTATGGTAAGTTACACTAAGTTGGAACCGATGCAGCAGAAATCAGACATGCAGTTACTCTTTATCTCAGATAAGGAGCAAATCGAAGTCTTTTAGCTACAACTGCAGTCCTTAAAACCAACAGTAACGCATTTTAAAGATGTTTTTTTATAATCGTACGTGAACTTTTGTTTGTTAATAAACTTGGGCATCATTAGAAATTAATTCCCAAAAAAAAGTAAATCTTTTATTTACACTACGTTTAAAGTACCTAAAAAGTTTCAGGTATTAAAAACCTATTAAACAGTTAGTATTTTCCGGCACGCGAATGTGAATCGGTCTGCGTCAAATTAAACGAAACGAATGATTGAATGAATGGAACTGGTAAAAGAGCAATATTGATACGCGATCAACATAGAAAATGCTACCTACAGTGAGTTAACTAATTATGACCTAGGACAAAAAAACATGAATAAAAACTACTATCAATGCTCGTTTATATCGTGAAAAACATTGACAAGCTATACAGTAGCCAGTTAAAGAGAAATCATGTTACATATTTCACTTTATCACGTTATATTGCTTCGAAGTAGCATGCTTTCGACATGCACTTAACCCACTTTAAGTATTAGTTCTATTTACCTTGTAACTCATTATAACAAAATTTCTTTCATAAATCTTCAATATTGCAAATCACTGGACTTACATGAACACTATTGTAATTCTTTGTATTTGTTAGCGCTTTCCATTAACCTGAAGAGCTTATGTAGCCGCTCAATTTGGCCGGGTCTTTGCAAGTAAGGGTTGCTGGAGAGTCATTTGTAATTGTAACGAATAACACTTAACCTTTGTCCTTATGTACATAGCTAATATATTCTGAAGGCTGTGAGATTATATCAAATTGAATGCGTTGTTTGCGCTTATAACCCGTGGGTTCTGTGAATTAGTTAAGCAATTGTAAGCATGATTGGTAGGTGGATGGATGACGGTTAAATGAAAATTTTGACCGTTTTTCGCCCTTTAAATGACTTTAGGTTGTATATCGTGATTGTTATCATTAGACTACAATCGTTAGGCCCTGTCATAAGCCTTAGGGTGACCTTTGGTTGGCTATTAACCTTTCCACAAATGCACATTTAGGGTTTTCTGTGCTCTCCTTAATGATGAAGGAAGTCGGGAAACCCCCCTGAAGTTACGATTATTGATATTTTGTAATGTGAATTTCTATAATGTATATTTCTAGTTTGGAGCAAAATGGATAGTCATTCAGTTTGCCCATATTTTTTTAATTAAGGTTTTTGAAAATGTTTTCCCTAAAATATCCAATCATCGTTCAACAATATTATCTGCAGTTAAAAAATTAATATCTCACGAGCTCGTTCGCCAATAACCGACCAGTGTTGTAGAAAATTGAATGTTGATGAACTATGGGAAATTTTGCCTCGGGGCATACACGTGGTACGTATCTAGTTTCTACACTATACGTAAATTAAGTTGTTGCCATTTGGTATGTTCAAGCATATTTAGTTTCACCCATTAGTAGATTTGTGTTAAATACTGATTTAGTGCACACCTATGCTGTTTGTTAAACTTATCAAATAACACGTTAATACCTACTATTGAATCAAAACGAACACAATAATAAAGTAATCCATATGGCACTTTGACTGCCACGCTGCACTGGGCGGCTTTTATAAAAGATCGTAGGATCGATTCCCAGGGCGGCATTTGAATGGGGTACATGTGACTACAACTGTACAACAATATTTTATTACAAATGATTAAGTAAAATTACCCAAAACAAGACTTAACAGAGTTTTAATTATTCAATGAAAAACTTACGTTGAATGTAAAAGAATCTATAAACAAAAAATGCTACCTAATTATCAGCATAATGGAGTTACAATCAACAAAACAATTATCCTTGATAAGTAACGTATTATAAGCAATACACTTCAACAATTCCTAAGTCACCGTATGCAATATATAACCAACACGCGTACAAAACAAAAAGTTTTCTTTGGAAATTGCGAAGCGATTAACCTAAATGCGTCTTCACACTCCATTATAAACGCTAATGATCTCCTGCTTGCACTCACTAATTGCTCTGCGTTTCATTTAAATCGCTGTAAATCTTTATTTGTTTCAAGTAACGAGGCAGCCTTGAAGGTTTTAATTGAGGCGCATGGTAATAATTATCTTTATATGAAAACCTTATGTGTTTGTCACTGAATTATGTCTAGAATGATTTTAGTCATTTTTGTATCGTACTTAGGTAAGTATGGTTTAGGATCACAAGTAGACCTATAGGTATTGTTGAAATACTTCAGGAGACCTGAAAAACTGATAGATAAAAAAAAAACGCTTACACACTCATACCCCCGAACTAAGATTCCCTGTGTCGCACATGGCATGGACAACACAAATAACACATCACTAACACCCATGACGCGAAAACAAACATTTATCTGTCACATATATCTGCCCCGGCCGGGAATCGAACCCGGGCCCCCTTGTTTCGCAGGCAGGGTCACTACCAACTAGGCTACGGAGTCGTAAAGAAATAATATTATAGCAAACGAACCTGGTCGTTTCACAGATAAGGTCACCTAGCGTAGCACAACCCTATTCTTTGCCAATCTATAACTTGCCGGATATTACATCTCAGACCCCAAATCGACAACTCAGTCTGCCTCCTATTATATCAAATTTCTAACAACTTTCCTCAAGTATTTCAAGCACAAAGGAAAAATGTATTGAAAATACGTCACTCGATGTCTTCCGGGAAGAAATATTATAGCCATTACGTGGGGCGCTAAGACTAATAGATTCTTCATGGCCAAATGGCTTTTATAGAGCAGTGAAGAGCAACTTGTTTTATTTTAGTTTTGTTGCGTAGACAAAATTTCGTTCTTCTAGTAAGACGCCCGTAGCCCTAGTTGGTAGTGACCCTGGATGCGAAGCGAGGGGTCCCGGGTTCATTCCCGGCCGGAGCAGATATTTATGTGATAGATAAATGTTTGTTCTCGAGTCATGGGTGTAAGTGTTGTTTTATTTGTGTTGTCCATCTCACCCACGACACGGAATCCTAATACGGGGTATGAGAGTGTTAGCGTTTATTAATTTTTACGTCATTTTCATTCATGAAGCGAAACTCTAAGTTAGTTCGATTAAAAAAAAAAGGGCAATTAGATTACAATATTTTTCTTAGCGATGTGGGTTCGTGTCCTCTTTCGTGGTATTTCAAAGATTTTAGAGTTACTTAATGAAGCAGGTCGTAAAAAACATTTTTCACTTTCTTCGTTTTTAAGTTCAATCAAGACATTTAAATTACCATCGGAAACCATCACCAAACATTCCTATTTCGTAGATTCTTAAACAATCTCATTGAGATCACTGTATACATTTTCTGGATTACATTTTGAGGAAAATCCCTATTATGTAAACATTGCTAAACGATTGATATTACCGACGGAACTCCAACTTCATCGTATAACAATATCACGTATGATGACACTGCTACTTGCATAACTTCACTCATTTCCCTATAGTGATGTTAAATTTCCATATGCATATTAGTTTCCGAATCAGGCCCCTGGCGGTGCGGCGCAATAGAGCAAATTGCAAAGCGATTTAATAAAGAAGAATCCTCAAGTTTCTTACAATATGCCATTAAAAGTTTTATACTCTGACTTAAGATTGTAATAGTTTTTATGCAAAAACCCTGGAAATGATTCATAATTTACCTAGCCATTTAGGAAACCTGAAATGGATTTGAAATTGCATTAATGCTAATTTATACTTACATACTTTTCATGTCAACGAATTTAGTCGATCTAGCTTTTAGTTATTGGTCAATTGACTTTGAAAAATGTACTAAATAAACCTTATAAAGAGAAAAAAAAGATGGGTCATGAGCAATAACCACAACTATTAACTAGGATAGAACTTGTAGCAGTAAAACCACGAAAAGTGGAAAGCATGTGGCATGAATAAAGTATGGTTCTAACAGATAATTTTATTCTGTAGTCAGTAGACTGCATCTTGTTAGTGTTAGCTCTAATGGATTGTCGAGTAATATGCTAAATTACCAAGTACTCCGGTACGAGTTACTGAGTTAGGTATTTGTTCCACTGTAGATTTGAAGAGATAAAAATAGAATCATTAAAATCCTTCCACAAATGTCGGAGAAATCGCGTAACATAGGTACATACTTACAAAAAAAGACAACACACTGGCGAATTGAGAACCTCCTCCTTTTTAATTTTTGAAGTCAGTTAAAAATGTAATTAAAATGCCTTTAAAATGCCGCTTGAGTCTTCTTGTCCCATTTGGAGAATTTAGTGCCAGATTAAACAATATAGGCATAGGTACATACTTTACAAGAGGTGATAATCTTTTCTCAGGGGTTGCAATGCATTTTTGAATAACTTCGAGATGGGCAAGTACTAATTACTAACTGGATAACCAATATTTACTAACGTTAATTATTCCGACTAACCATCACTAACATTCCTAACTTACCTAACAAAATTGGCATCGTGTCAAAACTTAACTACGAGTATAGATGACTGTTAGTGGGTTAGTAAATCCTGTTAGTGATAGGTGTTAATGAGAAGATTAGTAAATATAAATTCATGATATCTTATCTTCAGTCTCTTATCTTGTATCTCATACGCTAAGACACATTATACCCAAAATACTAGTTGCAACATTCTAGAGGAAGCTTTACATCAAATATACATTATACCATCAAGTAAATTAGACTCTAACTTAAATTAATATAATATACGTCGCAATCCAAGCAACATCTTGAATTTGTGTAAAAATATGAAATCTAAAGAATGCTTTAAAAATTTATTTTCAGGTCATAGAATGTTAAGCATCCGCTTAAGAAGTTATTTTAAAGTTGCGATATTTATGGGTACTTCGTTTTATATTAGGCTAATAAAAGTACTGGTTTATATAAAAATAATATTAAATAGTGCTGAAAATTCCATAAAAAGCGACCAAGTGCGAGTTTGACTCGCGGAGGAACGGTTCCGTACCATCAACTAGAAAGAAAATTACGTTTGTTATATGGGTGCCCCCCTTTAATATTTACTCTATACATTCACTTTGAAACTACTACTACTACTTTTATTTTGAAAGATAATATTTATGAAACTAAATATTCTGTGAAAGTTTTAATCGGGTACCTGCTACCGTTTTTACTATTAAGCAAAAAAACACGTTTATTGTACGGGGACCCCCCTTATTAATTTCATTTGTGTATTTTTCAGCTTTCTAGCTATCACGGTTTATGAGATACAGCCTGGTAACAGACAGACAGCAGAGGTTTAGTAACAGGGTTTCGTTTTTACCTTTTAGGTACGGAACCCTAAAAACGATAAAATAGCTATCGAAATCTTGCTGTTACATTATTAAACATTCAATGAAGTATGCTGAAAAATCTTTGACAAAGTATAATTTAACAGCGTGAAACCACGTGAATCTTTGCTAAGAATTTATTTTCAACAGAAACTAAAATGAAGAACCAAAAGTATCTACCTAAGCTTTAGCAGAATAAAATCTACAAGTAGGTAACAAAAGTACATAGACCACAGATAAAATAGAGCAGCTACATTAGAAAACTTATTGAAAGGGTTCTGGTTATTCACATTACGGCTTTCTTTAGAAAATCGCTGACGTCATGCCCTATATTTGTGGTATCTTACGCAACGGCCTATTCAAGAAAACGCGGGTAACCACAAGAAGCAATCGACAAGGTTGCTATTTGACTGCTATTGTTCCGGTGTACTTTGTTGGATGAATAAATGGAAACTTATCTAGATGGACTGTTTTATCATCCATTATGGCGGGTATGGAGTTTTTCAATTAAATCATCAACCCCACTGGTCAATATTGTTAGGTTTTGAGAACATACTATTACGAAGTAAAGATAAAAAAGCCCTTTTATTCTTACTAATGGGCTAGATCTGTGGTGACCATAACTCATTATGTCAATTGAACAATTGTTAGACTATTGATCATAGACTTGGTCGATATACCTGGCTTAAAGACGTTAATAACAACATCAAACTGTCTATCAACTATGAAATGAATCTTCCATTTGATGACGTTGTCAAAACTCTATTGTAACCGTATGTGCATATTATGATGATTGTGTGCTATGTTACTGTTACATAAATAAAAGACAGCATATTTATTTCGGCAGTTTGTGGAGCGAAATTCTGGACTCAAAGCAATAACTGTATATTCCGTTTGAGCCAATCGGCATTAAGGTAGATTTTTGCCGCGTGACAATATATAGCATGCTACGTATTCGACTAAGCCGAATGGTTTTTTTCCTTTTTCAAACATACAGTATGTCAACACTTTGATATCCTTTGCTGTAAATCAAAATCTACCCATATGCCTTGACGTCTTTTATCCTTTAAGCCTTTCGGGCAGTAGGTAAGTAAATATGCACTTATTAATATACAATAACATACATAATACATATATATGCTTGAAAAACATTTCCCTCCTTCAAGCTCAGTCGCGTAAAAGTACTACTGGCTATGTCTTATTCGTAAATAAAACATTTCTTTTGTATCCTAAGTAATCTTTGTAAATAAGTAATCCTTCCATCTTACAAGAAATTAAATTAAATCAACTTCGCTCGCTCCTTAACGCTATAACACACGTTATTGGCTGTCGCAGCGATATACGGTTCAACGACCAAGATTTTATCGCGTATTTACATTATTCGATTTGACCGTATTCGACCATGGTCCGTTTGCGGTTATCGACTAGTGTAAATTGCTTTTCGATTGATCGTGTACGGACTTTTACGGTCGGCGACTTGTTTCAGTTGTTATTTATTAATAGAATTTGATTATAACTTATACATATTCCCGAAAAATTATGTCGGAAGACTCGAAACTATAAAAGCGTGTTGTCACGTAGGTTGTAGGTTTATTTTTGCTATAACTGTAAAGTAATATTAAAAAATTGTTGAAGTATGTCTTTCGCGGTTATTACTCATCAATATACCTAACCTATTTATTAGGACCACCCTTATAGGAAGCAAAATAAATACCTCATGAGTATTTATTATCAAAATCTTTTTTGTATTTATAATTTTCTAAACCAGGCATTAGTTAGAGGTCAAAATTTGCACGCATTTGAATTGTTAAAGCCTATTCGCAGAAGTTCGACATTACTGCCCAATGCCCATTTGTGCCGGCCGGATATAGCTTGATGGCCAATCGATGTAAATTATGTCCAACCCCTGGTATTGACGGGGTCCAATAATGCGTACCTACTGACCTATTCTTTGGAACGAAATACCCACATAGACTTTATTTGAGACACGAGTAGGTACTTAGAAATTGCAGAAATGCTGGGCTCTGTCTCATAGTAATCCTTCTTAATTAATCATAAAATTTACCTATCTAAAGTTTCGGTTTCAATCTATCAGAGAGCCATTGAGCCATTTCATAAAATTAAACGATTCTGTTACATGCAATGAAATGGAGGTTTAGGTAGATATTGAATTTTCTGAAATGAAAATATGCAATTCAATTGAGTAATATATTAAAGCTCAGTTTCATTTAGGCATATGTGTGCAAGTATATATAAAATTAAAAACGAATCAAAGCAAAGAATAAATATAAAAGACAACATCAAAAGCTAATGTTTCAATGCAAAAAGTAAACACAAACAAAAGCCATATACATACATGGAAAAAACAGCGATGAAAAAACTGGACAATACAATGCAAAAGCGACAAAAGAAAAGTTATGGAAAATAAATATTAGGAAACCAAAAACCTTCACGCATCATTACAAGTGGTCAGTTAGCGACAGCACCCGACAATTCACCGTAAAAATCCGTCAATATAGACGACACTATTTGTCAGACTCCTAAGTAACGTATGCATCCCAGCGTTGCTTTGATCCCATCCATAAATATAAGACTTAAGCGTAGTGAAGGAAAATCTTCACACATCATTAATCGTGAGGATCCGAGTCATAGTAAAAGATACTAGTGACTGGACTGAATCGTCTCCTCGGCCGATCCGTCAACATTGATTACACTATTTGTCCGACTGCCCCTTCTGAACTACGTGATGCAATTCGTAGCGCCTATTTTAGAGGAAGAAGCGATTTAAATATTAACTTTTTGTTACACAAAATAATGCTTGACAATAATCCTATTCATCATTTGTGTAATTGTAAATTATGTGTGTCAGTGACAATATTGACTAAATGGTGAGCGCACTAACTTAGAAGAATCCTTTTCACTCTTAACTTAAACGATTTTTGGCCACCGAACTTAAATTTTTCTGATATACTTTGTCATTAATCTTTGTTGTACTTTTAACTAAAGGTTGTCTACAAACTCTGATATTAATAATATTTAGTTTCCCGTCGACAACTTTCAAGACAGCATGCTTTGACCGTTATGTAAAATAATTAAATATGCAAAATAATTATTTAACAGAATTATGTAATAGAATTATGTAATAAAATTATGTAACAGAATTATGTTACAGAAATATTTAACAGAATTATGTAATACCATAAATTCCTTGTGTCTTGTACCATGCGCAAAAACGCGCGCACGACATTTGAGGAAAAGAGAATGATTCGGAGTTCCGGTATTCATTTGGTCCTATGCAAACAAATTTCTCCGTCCTCACTTCTCCATGGTGACTCGGTATTAAAGATTGTCACGTCATGCTGTGATGTGACATCCTAATACCAGTTATTAAGAGATTTTTCCTTATACATTTATAAATGTTAATCAAATGTCTTCTTCTTGATGTCGGAGTCTTTTATCGAAATGAGAAAATGTCATTTTACAATCACACAGAAAAAATGTTCTGAGTGTGATGCCTAGTAATTATAGCGAAAATGAACACGTAAAGAATGTTGAACAGACGTTTTGAGAAATTATTATATTAGAAAATAACTTAGGATATCTAAGAAAAGTAAAATTATTTAAATTATTCTGTAGATTATGCCAGTCACTGTAATGGAATTTTCGTAGAATTCTAGTGTTAAAAATGTTCTCCCAAAGTTGCGTAAAATTTATGTTAAAATATAAATTTTTTGAAGCTCAAACATTCCAAATTTATTGGTTTATTACTCAGTATATATTCTAATAACAACGAGACAAATTATGGACATGCAATATTTTTGTGACAAACGAAAAATAAATACTTTCTTAGTTTGTATGAAAAAATAACGACTTGTATTGTGGTACCAATTAATCGTTCTTAAGATAATTTACTATCTATATTAATCCAGTATACTTACTAATAAAGACGTCAATATTATAACTCTGCCATAACCATATAATTATGAGCTTCAAATACAGATTAACCATTATTGTGCTATTACCGCTCAAAAGGGCCGTAAGCAATTATGTAATAGATTAGCCCTGATTGATTACTACGGAAGGATATTCAATATCGTCTAATGAATTCTAATTCAATCATAAATCCACGCTTGACTTCGATACCCACGTACCCAAACGTCAGATAAGTGGATTCGGTGTAACGGATAAGGGTGGAGACACAATGGGGTTAGTAATTAGGGGAAGAGAAAATAAAGCTAGAAATGTATTATTGTGGTGCGGTGAATGAAGGCGATTTCTAAAGAGTAATTTATTTTTGTTTCACGTGAAGATTAACTGAAAAGCGATTGGGGAGTTTTTTTTTGCTAAAGTAGGTTAATAGGTTTGTTAGAAGAAACGCTGTTAAGGGTGAAGGGAAAATTTTTAGTCTAGGATAACTAATTTTTTTGGCAAATGAAGTAAGGTATACCCAATTTAATAGGTACTACATAAATCAAAATTTGGCTGGAAATAGGCAGTACTTCTAACTCCTGTATTTCCTAAATAGAGTAGAAAGTGACGAAAAATCATCATAATTCGTGTCTTAAATAAATATAGAATTAGTATAATCTAAAACATTTGTATAATTCAGGTATTCTATTCACTACCTAGGCAATGTGTAACGGGAGGGCTAGGCAATGCAAAAATATAAAAAAATTATGACTGTTAACTATAACTTTGCTTGCCTTACTTTAGTTGTCAGTTAATAATAATCAATGGAAACTTATGAAAATTAGTTTTATTGTATAAATTCGTCAATTTCTCTCTCGTTCCCAACTTTTAACAATAAAGCCATGAAAGTTCGAGTAAAAGGTTTCATCATAAATTTAATGGAGGTTTGCTATCAATTTACCATCATTAAAAGTTACGGGCAGCCAAATAACTAAGTACTTAATACATTATTGATTAAAACGCCGAGGTGTATAGTTTTCTTATCATAATGTATTTTTCGTAAAACATATTATTGAAATTGTGTTATTTTATTATAATAGTAGTATTAGTCGCAGTACCTTAGCAGTTATACATTGGTCTCTCTAACTGCAGTTCCTGAGTTCAAACCCGGCATACATCTCTAATGAAAAAATAATAAGTATGTATGTCTATTTCTTTATCACGTTTAAGATAGCCTAAACGGCTAGAAAAATTTCTAAATTTCAGTTGTCATTAGATTCGTTTCGGTTATATTGACGTTTTTTTTTATAATAAAAGTAAGTTAATTAATGGTCCCACCTAATGTTAAGTGGCGATGTAATCTGAGGTAAGTAAGTGCATTAACTCAGAAGAAGTCTATTCACTCTTAACTTAAATACGCCAAAGTTATAATCGAACTTGAAAGTAATATTAATAAATAGTCAAAAGTAATTGGCCGTAAAGTATGTCAAAAACTTTCACCCTGACCGAACCTACGAAGGTGAACATCGAGCAATGAAATAAGAGTATCTTAAGATGAAACATCATTGACTTTTTCACACTTTCACAAACCGAGATAGACCATTTGAAATTTTCAGTTTTCAGTTTATTTGCCCAGTTGAAAGGTTGACCTGAAACTTTTCAAACTGCTTTGAGCGATTCGTTTTTCAATGGATGGCCGTGGATGGGCGTGAATGGGCTTGAATGGGTTTTTGAGTCCGTATTTCAGTTTCTTTCTTAATTAATGAACCCGGAACGAAGTGGAGCCAGCAACCTTGTAAGTGGATGACAATTTATTACGATGTGAATGCTAGCTTGCTCTCAAGAACTGAGCGTTTCGCTGTACACTTGTTAAATCGTCAGCAAATGCTTAAACTTAATTCATTTTCGAACTTTAGAACATGGAAAATTCCAGTATTATCTAACGCAATTGTTAAAGATTTTTGCCCCCTATCC
>LGAG01000412.1:1465833-1496446 GCA_001278395.1 Lerema accius | reverse complement strand
TTCCGAGAATTGCATTATGTAATACTTGAACGGTCCCTATATAAGCCAACTTAGATTGTAACAGGAGACCTGAGAAGTACGATAAATAAAATGTTGCAACGATGATGAAGATGTATCTAAAAAAAGCGTATCTATCAATTTTGTATCCAATATTTCAATTCCTGAATAAACGTACTGATTTCAACTGACTATTGTTATGTTGCTGTAAAGCTACAAATTGATATTGATATGCCACTCATGATGATTCACTAACAGTGTACACTGCTAGGCACTGAGAATTTGTCACGCGTACGAGTACATTGATGAACACGTATCAACTCTATATTAATACCTGCTTGGTTCAACAGTACAATTTTTAACTATAATGCAGGCTCGTAAAAGTTTGAGATTTGATATGGTTAAAGTTTACATGGAGAAGTGCACAAAGTTTAATTCTGTTTTCAAATTTCAGAAAATAAATCTAAACTCATTTAGTCTCAAATTTTCCTCGTGATAGAGTTGTCTTACATAAATACCCTAGATGTCACTAATAGGTTCCTTTTAATCGGACGAGCCAAGTCTAGGGTTGACTAAAATTATGGTCTTTTGACCACAGAAGTAGTGAACATTCAATTACTCTTTTATATCACTTTAATTTGGTCATACGATTAAGAGAACACTTTATACAAAACCTTAAAATGTTTTTACGTTTTTAGCACATGGATAGGAGCTTTAGTTTGTAAGCATTAAAAATTCCTTTTTAATAGTGAAACCAGCAACAGGCTATAAAATAAACACCAGTTAGCGACCCGATCTAAATCCAATAGACCAGTCTGGTTGGTTCAACGGTTTAGTTTTTATCCTACTTCACTTACAGAGTATTTAAAAGGCTTTACTCAATGATATTTTGTACTGCAGATAATGTCATAATTTACGTTTAGCGTCAAGACACGAACAGCGTTTATTTGAGGTTATTTCAGGCAGCAACTGGGCTATTTTTGGTTGATGCACCTGTACCCAATAAAATTTTAAGTGCGTAATAATTATTATTCGTTCACTTCGCCCGCAGAAGAGTAGTTTTAAAAAATATGGTATTTATATAAGTAGGATGAATAATTACTTGTATGTTATTACATGCGGCAAAAGAACTATGCGAGTTTCATACCCACGGGATGTCTATAAAGGACGTCATTTTCATTTAAAAACTGAAAGAAGCTTATTCATCGACAACGTTGTCTTAAATACAATCTCCTGCTAGAAGCCTAGCTCTGCATGGCGAACTGAAAAAGATATAATGAGTTTCCTCAAAAGCTGAAGGATATAAATCAAAAATAAAAAAACCAAAAATCCGTTTAATAAAAATATGTGTTTCTCTCACCTAATACGGTGAAATTTTTAAGCCGTTTAGGCTGTAGGGTGTACTAAAGAAATACATACATAGTCTCGAAAAACAATACCCTGATTCAAGGTCAGTCGGGTAAAAACAAAAAGAATTCTTGGAAGAGACTTTTTAGAAATGTTTGTCTACCTGTCAACAACTAGGCAAGGTTACAGTACTTTGAAAAGGACTGTAGTCTTAGTACCTCCTACGACAATAGGTCCTTGTTATTACACCTGAGGGCATAAAATAACGCTCAAATAGCATCCTTTATAAGTT
Source organism: Lerema accius (assembly GCA_001278395.1). Taxonomy (NCBI): domain Eukaryota; kingdom Metazoa; phylum Arthropoda; class Insecta; order Lepidoptera; family Hesperiidae; genus Lerema; species Lerema accius. The sequence continues at coordinate 1,494,810 of LGAG01000412.1, read as the reverse complement.
AGACAGTCTTGTAGTCGGTCTACGAAAATACTACATGCTACGACAATACGTCTTGCTACGACATACGGCACGCTACGATAATACGAAACGCTACGTTAATACGCAATGCTACGGTAATTCAACATTTAATTTAATTACTTATAGATAATGTATAAAGCTAACGACGATTCGTTGTACCTAAAATGTTATCGTTTTATATTTACAAACTTTTACACATTCCAATCTCAAGCGCTCAAGAGAGAAAAATATGCTAAGTATTTAAAAAATATATATATCTGTCCATGTCGTGTATACAGGTGTATGTCATATGTGAATACGTTTATGTTACAAGTAATTTATTGAAATAAATTATTTTTATGTATTTCATTTACCTACATCGTAAAATAACCTCAAAATGGCGGCGCTTCCTCCTCCACCGCGCACGATTGTTTACTGTTCTTGCTTATCGTAATTAATTATTTGATCCTTTAGCTATCCAGTGGTATAATTAAATTTTGGCTGTAGATAATAGTTTGAAATTACAACGCCAAATTGTATCCCCCGATTTTGTTATCATTAGGTTTTTAGGATTGGCCCCGTATGGTAACAAATTCAATGACTCGTATCGTCTCGTATTCTCGTCAAAAGTTAAAGAGTTAATTGAATCACACGACACGCTGCCGGAATCCATTAGAAGCATAATGGCTCTAATTCAAGCGAACCATAAAAACTCTAAGAAATAACTCGAAAGTCTAAGAAAATTACTTTTTAATTAAACTTCAAAACACTTTAGCATGTACGTTCCCATTACGCTTTCACACATATGAACAATGTCATTATGAAACTATTAGAACTTTGCAAGCCCCGTTATAATTCTACTACAAACGAATTAGTAAGTTCTAAGTTTGTTGTCTAAAATGTTATAATTATATAATTCACGCTCAGTTTCGGTAGGAGCCATTGTGTAGTATGGTCGGTTAGTTTTCCTTGAGGCTGGAGGAATTTGTTTATTAAACTATTACTTGAATTAAGATTTTACTAGTCGCTTCTTAGCTAAGAATGTTTGAGTATATTTTACAATATAATAAAATTATAGAATCGCTAGTATGTAGCTTTAACAAATGATCAACCAATCTAAATACCTACTGAAATTTGAATATGATTAAGCTTTTTTCAAAGATGCATGAAAAATAAATATCTATAGTACCTCCTGTAGACCTTTGAGATCGGTATTAAAAATTAAAATTTCCTGAGTATATTATGAGTACCTACGTTGTAGAACATTTATCAGATGAGCTAAATATTAAAGTGAAACGGGTAGAGACATCACGTTTGAAATTCAAATGATCGAACGATAATTGTATCAAATGATCATGTTGCAATTATAAATCATTAATAGCATAGAAAAATTGTTCATCTTTTAAAGTTAAAATTGTTCATCTCTTAAGGTTAAAAGGGAGAAAAGTTCACGACGTTCAACAAATCGCGTTCAATGTGGTTACTTGGATTTAACCCGTCATTGCTCGTTAACTAACCCGCAATCAAGACTGGTCGATCGCTCCAGATCTCCTCAACATGCTAGAGAATTTCGTTTCGTACTGTACATAGAAAGAACGTCAAACCTACCTAACCTAGATCCGAAATATGAACGTGAATTATAATCGAAACTTTTGATCCAACAAAAATTCAAACGTAGCAAGTAAAGCCACTTTACCCACTCAGTAAAATATACCCTATAATATACGCTGTCCACACGTGCGCTTTATTCAATAGTTGGGAACTACATGGCAATAAATTCACCATTACTAAAAGTGAACACGAATTTGGCAAACATGTTGCAAAGTAGCTTTTAGTATTCTCGATTCTGTATAATGTACGGTGATTATGCAAGCTACGGTTTTAGAATGAAATCGGTACGAATTCGAAGTGTGAACAGGTTTGTTTTATGTGAAAATAAATTTTTAGTTCGACTACTTTCTGGATGTTTTGACTCATAACTCTTTTCAATATTATTTTCTATTTCCTTAATATTTTTACTAATGCATTATTATGCTGTGCAACCCGCCCTTGGTATGTTTAGACTACTCGTATATCACGGGCATATACTTTTAATCCCGAGAAACGCTGTAGCTCCTGCATGATAACATTTAAAACCTATTTCGGAAGCAAACCAATGAACCAATTTAGTAATTAAAACATGGACGTGTTTGTAGATGAAAATTATGACGGTGTCTGGTCTAAAATCTTTGTATCCCGGATAAAGATTTTTCCCGCAGGGTAACAGTTCTATTGTCACAAAAGCGAAGCGATAGCAGGCCACTACTTATATTATTGGAGGCGTATATACCATAATCTGTGATACAATTTTTATCCACGGCTCGTGACAAAAAAAGATGTGATTTATGTTGGCTTATTAGCGCACAAGCAGATAAATCACATAGGTCCCGAGATATTGGGATGCTTATGAAAAATGTAATATATTGCTAGCATTTCTCATGTGGATTTCGCTTTGTAAGTTATATTCTTGTATGTCAGGACTGCACTAGTTAGGGGCTACGTAAGATTTTTACAAATTTTTAGTTACCTTCCCTCTTTCACTTTCAGACGTTGTTATTTAAATTCTCAGACCAAAAATATAATAGACTCAGTCTAAAAAAAATTGAGGTATTTTTTTCCTTTTTTTACAATTTGACGTATGTCACCGAGCACGGTTTGCCGAGACAACGTTATAATTTATTGGTAACGTTATGTTTTTCGCTACTGCGCTTCTTTGTTCCGAAGACTACGTCTATATATTTTTTGGTCTGTGTTAAAATTAAAGAAACCCTTAAGATACTTTTACTTACTTTTAAAACAAAACAAGCCTGCCTTCTCCCTTGATACTTAATATTTGAATAGCCACATTAACAACCTTTAAATAAAAGATGTACAATTCATTTAATGTTATATGTGAATAATTTAAAAGCCATGAAACAGAAGCGTGTGTGAAGCGAATATAACATTTCCTAGTTCAAATGTTTCTCACGATAAGAGATTTTGAGAACGTCTTACAAGCTAGCTCGCAGCATATTGGCAGACTTCAAATACCTTTGAAAATATTGGAGCACTCTTAGCTAGTCAGTCATATTTCTAAACAATATTTTCTTTTATTAAATAAAATAATATACAATCGAAAGAGTGTGCAAGTCCAAAAAACATCATCATCATCATCATCATCACAACCCATAACTGTCCCACTGCTGGTCTCGGATCTTCTCATACAATGTGAAAAGTAGGTACAGGTAGGTAGGTATAGTCTACTGCACTGGCCTAGTGCGTACGCTGTATTTTTATTATATCCTACTAATATTATAAATGTGAAAGTTTGTACCTACCTAAAGATGTTTGGATGCTTGGATGTTTGTCTCTCCTTCACGCTCTAACAGTTAAACGGATTAAGCTGAAACTTGGCACACAGATAGTTTGCATCTGGGATTAGGACATAGGGTATATTTCATCCCGGTTGCAGGTTCGCTTGGGATGAATCCGATATTTATTTAAACGACATCTAGTTAAGATTAATTATGACACTTCTAGAATTTCCTACAATCTATATCCGTAACAATTCACACCTGCTTAGGTTATTGATCGACAGTCGGACTTACCCTATACGGGAACCAACTCCAATGCCATAGTATGATTTAGGTATTTAACGACTAGTAAATAGAGCTTTACTATACACCAAACGAGGGAATGTATGTTTGTACGTTTGTATGAATGTGTGTATGTATATGTATGTATTTCCAGTCCTTTGGGATGCTCTACAGCCCAAATTGCTTTAGGGATTGCATGTGAAGTGTCATTGATTTGTCTCTATTTTGGGGATGATATGGGCTATAGGTATAATTTATGGATGATAAAACTCTTTTTATGATGTTATGACGTTTTCCACAAACACATTAATCAATTAATCAATTCAAATCATCTATGATTCATAATGTAGTTAATTTACAATGGATAATTCTATGACACCTGAAAATTTCTTGAAACGTCCAACTTCACCTTTGGACTGCAACATAATAAGATCCAGTATATAACACATATCATAAACATGTAGCAACCGGTAATTGGAGTCGGATATTAAACCCACCGGTAACTTACGGCCCGGTTCGGTCGTGAGTCTAAATACCTATACCCTAAACAAATTTATTCGGCCCTGTTTATGTGTTGGTGAACTGAGGTTTTTCCCGGTAGCACGTCGTGCTATTTATTTATTAGTGACGTCTAAGGTAAATGTAACGGGTAAATAGAATGTATTGGGGTGTAAGACTCCATTTATTCGTGGCTCTATGACGTAATGTCTTGCTTGCCGTAATGTTTTTCTCTACGCTCGCTCCCTAAACATTACGTAACAATCAAATGACAGTTTTCATATAATTTTTTTTCGGGTTAGAAGAATGATATTCCCTAGTTTTTTTGGGAATAAATATTACTTACTATACGTAACGCGTTGTTTGACTCCCAAACGTATCTAACACATCATGGCCATGACTATACCCCTGACACTGTGAGGAGATCGGAACTCAACAGTGGGACAATTTTATTATGGTTGCGATGACGAACCGGCTTTGTAGACAACCATTTTTATTGTTGACCGCTATTTAAAGTTATGTTACTAGCATCTCCAACAATGTATACTCTAGGTTTCCATAGTAATAAGGGACCTCCAGCGCTCAGTATTTGAGTCATTACTAAGTTGACACCACTATTAACTTATCATTAACTAAGCGATAATCCTCAAAAGGTAACAAGCGCCGTCAATGCATAAACAAAACATCAACCGTTTTGTTATCCGGTACTACGGATAGCCGCTTCACAAAAGTGAAAGTGTCTTTGTTGTGGACAGTAATGACAATAAGGGTCACTTTTCATCGGCTTAACTATGTATGTGTAAACTGAAGCATATTCAAGAGCTACCTACTTCTGACCTTTAACCTATATGAGAAGCGATGTGTGCCCTCAAGTCGTTAAGGAGAAGTGACTGTTTGAAGTTGTTGTTTACCTTATCTGTGTCCTAAATTGTCTCTATTTGACTTTGGAAGGGTTCTATTAGTGGTGGGTTTAGACGAACGGGGTTCTAATCGGAATATCAAATTGTTTTGTGTTCGTTGTAACAGATGATCTCTATTCTATATAACGCAAAGGTTACCGTGTCAGACTCCCGTTTATGAGGTCCTGGATTCGATTCCCCGTAAGGCAAGTTTAATTGTTTTTTTTCTGTTTTCGATCTAGATTTTGTTCTTGGCTACTACGACACAGGGAAACCAAAAGGGTTGTTAGGAATATATAGTTTTTTTTTTCAATATTATGTAATTACGTCTTATTTAAATGATATTTTGACACTAATAAACGAATTAAACACCTAATTAGTTGTGTTCACTCGGAACAAACTATCAATATTGACAAATACAACTCAATCAACCACGAATTATGTTCAATTAAGCAGAAATGGTTAATCGAATTAATTTTCAATTGAATATGACGTGATATAATTTCTCAATAGCCTCGATAAGCTATAATTACAAACGTAACGTGATTGTATCACTAATTAAGTAAAAATTTCAGGCCTTGAAATTGGTTATTGATGAATTTATAAGCTTTACTGCAATGAATACTGGATTAAATACAAAAACATTATGTATCACATGTGTATTATGTGTCACATATTGTTTTTTTTTTATTTTCAACCCTAATGCGACGCAAAAAGAGTGGAATTATTAATGTGACATCTGTATCTTTGTCTTTCTTTGGCATACGAATGGATAGTTTTAAATGTTTCTTTTTGTTTGAAAGCTGACATGATTGAGAAAAATGTATTGTTTATTGTAAGATAGCGTATAAAACATAAGGGTTTTGTTAAAGAAAATAAATTTTTGGTTTCTTCAGTAAAAGAAGTGATAGTAACGCACATTGATAAAATATTCGAACTTGACATTTCAGTTTGGTAAAGCAATGTATCACGTCATGCCATATACCTACACAATGCCAACAGAAAATCCCTTCTCATGGAAACATTAAAATAAATAATGCAGGGAACTGCTACATACAAAACAAAGATATGAAGTCGTGCCAAATGCAGCCAAACTATATCTGATCTGGATAGGATACCCCCGTCCCATTTACAATTTAAGTTCCGTTCATCCGGAAAGAAAGCGTTGTATGAATTTCAATTATATTGTTCAAACGGAGCTAAACATTTGAATCCTAACATGTCTACACAGTTTAACCGTCTGAATTGTCATTTTTATTCTGTGAGTCACACGACAAAATGCGTAACGATGTCGGAAAAGTATAAAGGTCTTATTTACAGTTGCGTCAAAAAGTAGCTGTCAAAACACGTGTTGCGACTTTATGTCGTGTCAGCGTCGCAAGTGTGAATAGAGGAAGGTACGAGTAATAGAATGCTTTTATAATTTTCTGTTCTCGGTCTGAGTGTATATCCTTATCCTTATGTGTTGTCCACTTAAGGCATCCAAATGTGGGACTGTAAGTGTTAAGCATAGTTTATTAATAAACATTATACATAGCTTGATTTTAATTACAAATTAGGTACGATTTTCTAAAACTGTCATAGTCATTTGTACACAATAAAGGAAACCACAGGCCTGAATTGGCCGGGTCGAAACGACCTGCCCTCCCAGTGAGAGATTATTTGGCTCTCGGAAAGACTATCAAATGTCCGGGTTTGTCCCCACTGACATCGTAAAATGTTAGTGGACTTTAAATTCTATAGTTTGGGTAATTCACTTGATGTAGCATCGCGGTCAGGTCTGCTCAGAGAGCCTTTGTAATAGCTAACTATTGTACGTACAATATTGTACATTATTGGTGTCAGATTTTTTTGCAGGTCTGATATTAAGGCTCGTGTCTGTACAGTGTACAGTCTTACGTTTTTTTAAGGTATGGGTAATTTTTTTGTACATATTGTAATAATTATGTTACTTACGACTGTTTGTTACTGAAATCCTTAGCAGGTATATTAATTTCGGTAATAAAAAAATACCTAGGATATGAAGGTCCCTGCATTGTAACGAGTTTTAATAGATGTAATTAAAATTATTATAATTTGAGATTAATATATTAGATAATTATTTGAGATCTAACATAAGGTCCAATTTACCTTAACTTTCTTGTGCAAATAAAGCGTTTATACACAAGATAGGCGTCAAAAATAGGGCCTCCTGGATCTAGACAATCATTATGTAAAGTTTGACCCTGTAGACATCGTAAAATGTTTAGTGGACATAAAATTTTATAGTTGGTATTACTGTGGCAGACATTAGTAACCTACCCTGTAACTAGGTATGGTTGTTTATTTGGTACAACTAATAATTATAAAAAGTAAACACTTGAAAATATTTATTATGTACATTAACAATTATGTAGCCTATGTCACTCCCACAAAGAAGACAAATCCAGGGACATCTCACATAGAAATCTATCAGGCTGTTTCGACTCTAGAGTGTAGCTAGCTATAGAGTGTAGAGTTTGACAGAGTAATGGACATACCTACATACATACACATACTACATAAATACATTTAAAAAACATTACAATCCTTCGCGTAGTCAGGTAACGAAAGAAAATCAATTTCTCCAGCAAATTAACTGACCTTCTCATAGTTTCCAAATCACAAACAGATGTCAGCTTTACCCAAATAAGCGTTCTCATTTCCGTCGAACGGTCGCTAGGCTCTGTGGTCACCTAAATTCTCACGTAATGACTTAATAGCCAGCTTCATCGGTACAACGGCGGGGCAGCGATAAATTACACCGCTACAAAGGTCTGCTTTTGACTCCATTTACTATAGGTGAGCTAATTTTGAGCTTAGCTCACGACTAGGTCGTCAGACCTCTAGCTATAAACGCATGTATTAAATTTGCCTCCTGGTTGACGTAACTTAAAAAGGGCTTATGCGACTTCTTTAATGTTTAAATAAATAACGCTACACACTCATAGCTCCACACTAGGATTCTGTGTTGTGCGTGCCATGGACGACACAGAAACACAAACATACACCCAGATCGCAAACAGAAAATTAAATTCATCATTTCATCATTTCAACCCCGCTGGGAATCGAACCCAGAACCCTTTCAACAGCGATCCGGCGTGGTAACCATTGCGCTATACAGGTCGTTGGGTTTATCTTGTTTGTATTAGAAAATCCCTAATTATTCCATTCGAACTCTAGGAAATCTTAAAGGTGTTTTGTAAAGAACAATGCAATATATTGCAGGGCGTCTGCTAAGATAAATTTTATAAAATAACGCGAAAGTAACTGTCAGTTGGTTACGCTTTCATCGCCAAAACCGCTTGTCTAATTGCGATGAAATTTGGCATGAGTGGAAGCTTGAGTAAGGCTGCTGTAGTCTAGATACTTCAAGAGACCAGCCAACCTATTAGTGTTATTGAAATGCTGTTGTAGAACAATTTGTTCAATATTTTAAGCATTTACTTACAGTATTTAAAAATTTAAGATTCGCAGTAACTTAGAGACTAAAAAACTAATCAAATTGGTAATAAAATATGTTAAAGAGCAGTAATTATAACAAACAATAATTTTATCATTATCATGATGAAAGTATTGAACTATGTTTACTCAATTCATTAAGAAAGTTTAACATCACTTCCTTCTCAATTACTAAAGTAACAACATTGTACAAGCAGGTCAACTCATGTTGGTATTCGATTTCAAAGCCCATTAACTATTAAATAAGGGTCATAATAGGTTGTTATTTCAGGATAGTTAGACCAATTTAGAAATAGATGATAGTTTCCCTTCAAATTCCGCCTTATAACCGTAAATGGTGCTTTTACAAACCATTTTCGCCTGAAAGTTATGCAAATGGAAGCGAATATCTATTTTGGGAAACGGCCAATTTTACCTTTCAGCTGGGTCACTGCCACAGATTAAAATGCTGGACATAATCCATGCCTTTAGAAAAATCTGCAATTTTTTATATAATGCTACACACTAAAACTCCTTATGTCACGGATGCAATAGAAACTCAAATATACAAATTGAAATAAATTCGGATCGAGAACAGAAATTAAAAAGCAATCATTATTTTGCCTTGCTAGTAATCCAACCCAAGACCCATTTCCATTGCAACAATTACGGTCATTCGAGTCATTATAGTAATTTTAATAAAATACAATTATACAATAATATGTGCTATGAATGTATTTCCTATATTTTCGTTTCGATGTGATTTGAAACAAAGAGAAACGAACAGAGCAATCTTCTAAAAATATATCCATTACCATGCAATAACAATGCAGAACATTTCTAATAAGCAAGGTTCGTGCACACCATGCATACTTCGTGCATGCATGCTTCGCTGGATTTATGCGGTGTTCATTAAAGTTTCAAGACCTCGAACAGCATACGTCACGTCCGTCGTCGCCGGAACATTATGTTACACTACAATATTCACTTCATACGTCATTTGTTACATACTCGTACATGTTGCACCGTAACATAATAGTGAAGAAAAATATGACGGAGACTTCGCTTATATACTTAATTACATAATTACTATAAATGCGGAAGTGTGTATTATCTTTTTAACGGCAAAACGGCTTAACTAATTTTAATGAGATTTTGCATAGTGCTCTCCTGCATTTATGTGAAGTTTTTAAAATAGTTGGATTCTAAAATTTTTTATCTGTGTTCGAAGCTAAATGACCCAGGTTCGATCTCCGGCCCAAGTATATTTATCTGAAAGATATATGTGCAATCAAATCGTAAGTGTCTATGATCCTAGTTTAGAGGTATGAATTGGTAAGTGTTTAAAAAAATATGATATATTTCAAAGCCTATTGTTTAACTCATGGCTTTTACGATGTTCCCTAAGTAATGGTTGGTACATCATTGACCATTAAACTCAGTCTTCACTCATAAGAAGTCAGTAGTTGGCAATTTATATGCGTCGTAACCATTATATAGCTACTCGTTACTTGCAATTTCCCTGAACATGGTTGGGTATTTTCGGGAATTTCTTTGAAAATTACTCTCATTTATGAAACTTACTGCGGACATTCCTCTTAGTCTTACTTAAAGGCTTGGAAGCAATTCGACTAAGAGCAATCCATAACGTTGTATAACAGTTATTATTTACGACTTACCAGTAACGTGACAGCTTATGCAGTCGTATGAAAAATGTTCTTGATGTTCTTAAAAAATACAGTTAGTTCATTATGTTCTTAAAATTCAAAGATTATTGATGAACAGTAAATGTATTCCCAAGTACTTTATACTCTTTGTAACCTGTCTCTGTATTTTTTTCCGGTGCCTTTAAATGTTAAATAAATAAATAAATTTAATAATAATAAACGTAAAATAAACAGACACAAATACGTATATTTTTTTGAGGCCAAAAAAATCGATGACGTTAAAGTTCAAAATAATAAGTAAAGTCAAACGTACAATTCATTTTAACGCAAACATTGACGTTAAAACTGACGTAGAAGTTGACGTAGAACGTCGCAATAACGAACCGCACACTCGATTCTCATACGAGTACCTCTCGACGTTGTGTGTCGTCGCGCTTCTACACCATTATCGGAAAAGCACACTTGCTTGTTGATAAGTAATAGAAACTTTGTGACAGTATAAGATTACGTTCGTTTTTAGCGTTCCCAAGGTTTAGCACCTTTATAGTTTTGTCATAATATCTTTCTATCTGTCTTGGATTAACTCAGAGATATTTTATATTAAAACTGTTGGTGGTGAAGGAATTTTTAACAATCTTAAAACAGTGGTATACACTTTAAACTTTTTTTTTTGGATACTTCCTCTATTTCCAAAGTGATGATATTTCTAATTCTTATTTACCCCTTAGTGTAGGGTATTTTAAAGAATATTATGGGTCGAATAATGTTATTTTTTAATTTTAAAATCTGTTTTTCATTACAAAACGTTCTATAATAATTTCAAAATTACTTGTATTACACCTAAAAGTTAGTTGACCATCACAATTCATGGAGTACGAGACATAATGTGGCACCTTACCACAACACGTCTATTTAAGATACAACACATAACTTAGACGTCAGGGTTCATTCGAAACAGTTAGTATTTTACCAACACAGTTCGTGCCAAACTGTCGGCAGCAAAAAGCGCCAACTTGTTCAAATATTACAAAAATTATTCGACCACAAAATCGCTCGAGATTCAATATTGTGCCAAGACTTCGTCGCCTCTTTTACGCTGTAGTGTGACAGTTCCATTTTCAAATACTTCAGTAGAAAAATAAAGAAAATTGGAAAGAGTTTTTTACTTAATACAAACAGGAATGAGGGGAATAAAAAAAAATTTTTAAGACTTACACGCAATTTTAATATTTAGAATTTGACATATTTTACATGAAAACTTATGAGATTAAATAAATATTTAACCCACACTAGGAATCCCTATATTCTGGGTATCATGGACAACCACTTAAGAAAATTATTGATTGTTCTGTGTTGACAACACATGAAGACAAACTTACACACACACCTAAACGAAGAACTAAAATCAAATCCTTTAATTCTAATTTCTATCTCCCTGGAAATCAAACCTAAAATTAATACTAGTAATTTTTTGTAGTATTTATGTAATTTAGTAGTAGTAATTTTATGTCTTATTTGCATGCTGTCGTTGCCTATAATTATTCTAGCACTTACCTTCGACTTTTTTGTTATGTCTTTTATGGATATGTAATAGTGTATAGAATGTTGGTGACATTTTATAAATTAATTAATTAATACCGTTCGACATTGTAACAATTGAGTCTTACAAGTCATTAGATTTCTAGCCGATTGAAAAAGAAGTAGTATTAACCCTGCCATTTCTATTTATGCTAAATACCGGGTAACTAACACCCACTATTAATTAAACCGGAGTAGAAAGCTATCTAAACTTGATCACAGCGTAGATTTACTTTGGAAGTGGTTGAGGTTAGAGAAAATTTAAAGTCAGGATTCTACCACCCCAGTCTTATCTGGAGTAACAGATATCTTTGACAAAGATGCTGTATTTAAAGATAGATAAATATTAATCCGAGAGAATATATCGAAAGATTTTAGACATAAAAATCTATTAATTAACCCTTGAATGGTCTATGCTAAGGCACTGGTTTCTTTTCATAACTAAAGATGTCTAGAGCATACTTGACCACGCTGCTCCAGTGTAGAATAATAAAGGGATTAATGGCTAAGTTAATTAGTATAAACTTTTTCTATATTTAATTTTAAAAATCTTCTTGATAATTTACCTTCAGAATATTACTTTAAGCAAATAAATCAGCAAAGCGTAATAGCATGAAGTAGTAGATTATGTACTAGAGCAACATAATGTTAGTTGAACTTTGTGGCTCCAGTAATAAGGTTTAAATTTAATTGAATCGTGAAGCTTTGTTAAATGTACTCAGCGAATTGTGAACAACTATTATATTCTACGGAAAAATTCCTCGGTAATTCATTTTAGTTTTGTCGCGTGCTTGGATAACTATATTATAGGTATTACGTTTTTAATCGTATCAAGCTTGATTCTATTTGAATCCAAGCCAAATCTCCCTTGCTTGTGATCCAAACAACCTAGGTGTCCTCTTAAAGGTCATTGAACTGCATTCTAAGGTAAAATAATACTGGATCGTGAACACTTTATAAATAAACAAAAATAATAAGTTTGATTATAAGTTACAATAATAATTTGCTAGTTAGGGACTTTATTGCTAAAGTAGGCCAATATGAAACACTAAAACAATATCTATCCTCCTTCAAATACTAACGATTTCTAACTGTACTATCACTAACTAGTAACTGGACTATTCTACTCGAACAATCCTTGCTTCAACAGTCTCCTTGCTAAAGTTTAGGTAACAACGAACAGACCGACCAGCACAGACCGATATGCCTATTATAATAGATTGTCAAATGTTTAAATCCTTATATCGATAGCGGCGAAATAGTTTTTTAATATCTGTTTTTGCCTCACAATAAATACATCCGACAACAGATCCACAATGAATGTTGAAACTGTCAACATCAATGTATACAATTGTATACAGTTACATTGTATATAAAATAGGTCACGTAGCACAGTCGTATTTAGCTTTGACAATTCTCTTCACTGTGTTTACTCAATCCAATTGTGGACTGAAAATGCAATGTGTGACATTAGAATTTAACATCGACACGCTACGAAAAATATATCACGTAGCTCCCGCGTAGCGCGGTCGTAGCACGTTCGTAGCATTGAATGTAGCATAGCTGTGATTATAATTAAAATATTATCACTAGCTTCAATATTGGTGATTAATATTGCAAATTAAAATTTACAAAGAAGTAAATTAATTTACGTGTGAAAACATACTAGTATGTAACCAATATGACTTTTTAACTAACCAAGTTTTTTTAATTAATCCTACAGATATTTTTACCTTAACCCTCAAAGTCAGAATTTGTCTACATTTAAGATGAAATAAATTACATTAGACAGTTAGAACGCCAACTTTACATTGTGATAATAAAATTAAGTCATCGTAAATAAACTCCTGTTCCTGGAAGACCCTAATAAAAAGTCTTTACGTCAAAATATAAGGCTCCAAATCAACAATCCCTTTTATATTACAACACAGTTATTATCCCGGAAAATAAAATGAAGAAATAGTAATAAGCAATCAACTCCTTCGAGGTTTCTGTAAGCGAGTCTTTTGATGACTAAATTAATGAGAAACCTTTTCGGAAGTCGTCATCTTGGTTTGTTATTACTGATACTATAATTAGCTAGCCTGGAATTAAAGTGGTCTTTGTAACATTTTTGGCTATGAGCATTTTTGAACTTAAAAACAATGAATTAATCCAAGCAAAAGTGGACTCAAGTGTCATTGGTCACCAAAGTAAGGTTATCATTAAAATACCATTTTAGAATTTGATCGGTTATTTAAACGTTTAAACGCGTTTCGTTTGATAACTTTATTTTGTATTATAGACCACTTTAGTTCCAGGCTAGCCAATTAAAGATGGATAATTTGTAACATAATCTTGTACTCAGCGATTATTGCTAATCAGATTATTTAAACAATATTTATGCCTGAAAATTGTTTACTTAATTAAAGTTATTTGTAAGTGAAATTCGGATTAGCTTACCTAATCATGAACATAGTCCTTAGCCTCGTGACGAGTAAAGTTGTTGTAGATGTAACACATATCTTGATGGAGTGTCCGGAATGAAACATGTAGAACTTTAAATCTGGGAAATAGATTGTTTAATGTCGGCTGTTTGAATAGCATTCTAACTCTTCCATGTCTAAGGCCAGAATGCGAGTCGAATTAGCTAATGTGTTTAAATTAGTTGTTTGTATTTTATTTTTGTTGTATTTTATGTTATCTTACGAGACGATGTGGTTACTCAGTGACAAAGTCTTAAAAATAAAAATAAATAAGAAAGTCTTTAGCCACTATATTTTATAAATTATGAATAGCATCATAATATGATTCCCAAACGTATTCCCTATTTCACACTACAAAAAAACATGCTAAAGCCTAAAACCTTTTAAAATCCCACATCACTAGAAAAAACTAAAATAGAGTTACTAGTTGATATTTATAAACGCGGCATTCTATCTTTGTTTCCGTTAAAACGAGTCGTGTGTACGTTCTTATCTCTATTTCTAGTCCTGTACATCACTGTAACAGAGAGACATGCTTAAGGATAAGAAAGTAGTTTACGTTTTTTGTATATACTTTTAAAACTAAGGCTATACATAGTCTTGACATTATCTAAGTAGTTTCTAAGTCAACGACCGGAGAAGCTAGAAGATTAGCCGGTTCTAAATAACAGATAGTACTGCGATGAATGCTAAAACAATTTGTATTGTACACTTTTTGTGTCAGAATAAGTTGTATATTTGAATACATTACACTGACAGAACATTCCTGAAAACTTGTCTAAATGCATCAAAATCATAATTCAAGTTAAAAATACCTCCGACACACCTTAGCGTTCCGTTTTACGGCCTCCAACAGACCAGTACGTTTATTGTAACCTAAAGCTATACAAAGCATTAGCATTTAACAAATTAAGTTTTCGCGGAACATATCACGATGAAAGCCTTTTGGTATACAATGCCAAGAATATTTTAATGATATTCGGTGCCATTAATTATGTTCCAAGAAACATTACGAAACTAGTGTTTTGAAGTCCCTGAACTTTGCTTAATAATTGGATACACAAACTAACCGACTAACTTTCCTGTGATTAGCATTTTGTTAAGTTATTTGATCTCACATTGTGAGAGGAGACCCGAGCCCAGCAGTGGGACAGTTATGAGTTGCAATGATGATGATGATAATAAATATTTGATTGTGTGGTTAAAGATCATTGTTAACAAATTTAGACTAACCTGTATCTAGACAAATCTCAAACGCGTATGTGCCTGCATAGTTAACAATATTGACCTAAGTTCAAGACCAATTGTGACGTTAACTCCAAGTATCCTTATCACTTGTGTGTTCAACAAAATTACCAATTAAATAATCCATTAAAATACAAATTTAATTACCAAACCAGAAACAAAGTTGCGGCATCTTTCACATATAACTCGAAGGAATTAGGTTCTGCGTAAAACCTTTCAAAATTCTCTCTTAGCTAACATAATTTTTCATTTATTCCTACGAGCAAACTTTGGTTACGCTTTGTAATTTGGATACACAAGCTTAGCTGTAGGCAAAACTTCTGCGTTAAGGTATGTAGACACGACCGAGGCAGAATTCTAGACTAAACGAGGCAAGGCATAACTTTATTACAGCAAATGTTTAGCTAAGTAAAGTATACAATTCATTTTATGGTTCAATTTTATTAATTCATAATTTAATTCATTGATGTGGATTTTATTATTAGGCATCGTAATTGAATAAATGATGATATTTTTTACATTTAATAGTGTAGATTATGTTATTAAATTTTTGACGTTCGTTAAGTGAGATGTTAGTTTCTAAGACGAAATAACAATTTTTTGATACCTTTTCGCCTGAAAATCAACAGTTACTCTTTAAGACTATACTGAGGAACTATTTTCGGATATCTAACTAACTAAAAACATATTATTATTGTAAAGTATGCAGTAATAATGCGTTATGTATAAATCCTTTGTACGACACGGTGTAATGAGTGGTCACCTTTCTGCATTATATCATTATTTTTAGCAGAAATCGAGGCAAAAAAACAACAAGGCATAATCATTGCCTCGCTACGTCTACAACTCCCTTAAGTTCGACAAAGCCTTTCAGCGCCTATTAAATATTTAACTTTAAAGCTTCATTATAACGAACATATTTGTACATTGGCGTCTTAATACTCATAATGTGTGTATTTCTTAACAAACTTTGAAACATAAGATCTTATGTGGTTTTCGTTGTGAGAATATTTTCAAATATTCTCCGAACAATTTACAATTTTCAAACTCACAAACGTGAGATAATAGAATATTCGACTCGTAGTAATCTATTCAAAGGCTTTTGAATTATACTAAAGATGAAATACTATAAGACGAAATTGATAGTTTTGACATACAACCAAACGTCACTTACGTCATTTTATTCGAAGCATTGGAGTACATAGACATTGGAGATGATTATTGTCAAGTTGACTTACTATGGATCAAGACACGTAGGAACAGCGGGACCATTACTGATAAGCCTATCTTTACGGATAACCTTTAGTCTCAGACCCAAAAATATAATAAAATCAGTGTTTAGAATGAAAAATTAAGGCCAATTTTTTTTTACAATACATAATTATGTCACCGAGCACGGTCTGCCATAAAATGTACAGGGAAACTTTGTTATTTGTAATTAACGTTATGTTTTTCCTTACTACGCTTCTTTGTTCCGAAAACTGTAACTATATATTTTTTGGTCTATGCTTTTCGTCTTATTATTATTATTAAAACTAGAAACTGTTTTAGTTAAACATTATTTAAATTATTGTTACTATTTCTTAAGCTTCGATGACAGTATATTAAATGTATCAGGGTTAATTGTAACTTATCCATATAATTATCTACACAAAGTTTTAATTAGTAAATTATTTTCAATGTAGTATTCATTAGTAAATGATAGAAGAATATTAAAGTTATTAAGTTGTCATTTATAATTAATTCATATCTTACGACTTTCATCAGCAAAGTTTCTTCAAGTTTAACCTTTGAAGGATATTGTATAATTACACTAATTACTAGTCAGTAAGGTCCTAAAACAATATTGTGATGGGTAGAAATAGTTAGAAACAATTATTATCAGTAGAAAATAGAAGTTAAATGTAGCATTACCCTGTTTTTAACACATTTTGTTTTAACTAACTTATCTTCACTGTTAAGTTACTGTTATCTCATAACTCTATGACATGGGGCTCTTTTAGAAAGCCTTAAAAAAAGCTTCACTGAGGTTATATTTTATTTAACTTAAACAAACAACATATATAAACAAACAACTTAGAGTATATAATTATATAGTAGACACGTGCAAAGTCGAATCGAGTCGTTATTAGACTACAATCGATTAAGAAAACGCGTTATTCCACGAAGAACTTTAAATGTTTATTTTCCTCTATAATAGGTACACGGAAATATTGTTTTGTTTTGCTGAAGCATTTTATTAATGGAATTATTTCCAATAAGATCTCTTGTAGACTGAAGAATAGATAAGGGGATATTATAGATAAGAGGATGTTTACGCGTCAAAAGCTTCGAACTCGAGTTATTTTTCTTTAGTAACACGAAAGAATATTTTATTATCAGACATGTGTTGGTGATTGTAAGTCAGATTCACACGTGTACAGTTTTTTTATTGATATTTTAAAAACTATCGTGTTGGAATTTTGGTCTTTGCTATCTTATTAAATATTAAAATGGTTATTTTGATGATGGAATTTCTTGTTATAGGTGTAAGTATTTTTGGCATAGAGCATTTGACTGATTTCACTAAAAATATAATAAGCAGCGTGGTTAAAAAATAAAACTTGTAATAATTAATACACAAAAAACCCCACACCCACAGACCAAAAGATATATAGACGCAGTCTTCGGAACAAAAAAGCGTGATAGGGAAAAACATAACGTTAATAACAAATGATAACGTTTCCCTGTACGAGTACATTACTCGGCAGACCGTGCTCGGTGACATACGTCAAATCGTAAAGAAAAGGAAAAAAATTACCTCACTTTTTTGTTCTGAACACTGAGTCTATTATATTTTTTGGTCTAATCATACACCTCATAATTATTTATTTTCATTATTATAAAATACATAAGCCCTATGTCATTTCCACAATGGAGACAAATCCATTAATACCTCATTTGGGTATAATCCCTTAAACCGTTTTAGCTGTAAAGCATACCAAAGAAATTGTCTTACAATACGCCTGAAAACCATTATCCTTATGACGCAGTCGAATAAAAAACAAAATATGTTCGTACAATGTATGTAACATGCATTATGAAAGTACCAGGGTAGTATAAATCGTAGGAAGTGTTACGTAAAACCTCGCAGACGCCTTTACTGCCTCGTAAACTCCACTCGAATATCGGAAGACCGTGTTACGACAGCACAGATGGTAGTTGCGTTCTGTATCAATTGTCATATTTATGCTATGACTTTGTAAGTAATTGAAAAGTATCTTTTTGCTATGTTTATGAAATGAAAAATGCTATTTATGCGTGCCTAGGTGACTTAGAAAGTTGTTTTCTGTATTTTTTTTTATTTTTTTTTTTACTTTAAGATAAGCAGACAACTATATTCTTAACCAGTTGATTACTGGTTATACTATTATAGTTACTGGTAGTAATAGACAAACAAATTATTAGCACCAATTCTTATGTATACCTACTCTAAATTGTACCAAAAGAATAAACATTTATTTAAATAATTCATCTTAAAAACCCATATAAAATGCAACGCAAATACCAGTTATCAGTATCTATAATACCCCAGTTCCATATCAACAAAAGACGAGATCGTACAGTAGATACCAATTTCTCAAAGTGAAAAAAATAAATAAAAAGGTTTATCTCCGAAGAAATTCACTAACAGTGAAGTACAATTCACATGTAACAGAAACCTAACTTTATATTTGTTACAAAGTGATCCTAAGGAGTGAATTGCGCTATGTAGTTCAAAACTATAGCTGTAAATGTTACTGTTGAAGTTTTACGCTAGCTATCTATCGACAAAGGTTGTCGAATAAACTTTTCACTTAGCTAATACTGACTAATACTTTTCAGGGCAAAAATAGTAAATGGAATCTTAGTAAGAATTCGCAGGTCATGTCTAACAATTAGCAACAACGAGAGAAAACGCGTGTACATTCAGGATAATACATACATAAGTCAATTGCATATACTGTCAAAGAATACTTCAGGTATATTTTTAAATTATTGTCTATTAACTGATACCAATACAGAAAGTATGATAAGCAAAGATTATGAAAAAGTTTATAAGCAAAATAATACATCGGCATTAGCGAAAAACGTTGAATGACTTCTTCCAAATCCGCTTTCTTCTAAATAGCTCTTAGTAAGTACATCAACATCTCCACTTTGCTTCGATTTCTTGCTTATACAACACAAATAATAAAACGGGCATGTACGAGTACTACGGGTAAACTACGCGTAACAAATGAAGTTTGTTTTCGGCACAAATAGAAACCGTTTGCAAAGTTTCACTGTTTTTGTTTAGGCGCACACCCGCATGTTGCGATACACAATTTCGCTGTAGGATACTTTATTTGCATGAAGAATGAACTCAGTTTTATAGCTTGACGGTACTGAATTGTTCAAAAGTTATTACTTTGAGTCGTGCTTATAACTATAATAGAAAAACAATAAAATGGACTGCTAATAACTTTCACGATGGAGACGATCCAATAACATTTTACACGTTGAAAAACGTCAAGACGTTGAGGTTGTAGAGCGTGCTAAAAATGGACATACATACATACATACGGTCGAAAAACATTGTCCTCCTTATAGCGCAGTCGGGTAAAACGAAAAGGCTTTACTTGTCCCATTACTAGATAGAATGATAGCGTAGTAGTTAACGTTGTGGAGAATAGCCAATATCTAACGATAAATGTCGAGTAAGTGAGAAAAATTTCCTACCGTCTAAACGACAGCCGTTCGCTGCATAAATCGTCAAGATGCACTAGTGTACAAACATTGAAACTGAAATAAATCTAAAGGTTGATTTTTTTAACCCATACTTAACACGACCAATGGTTAAAAATGGTCAAGTCAGCCTTAAATCGTTCGTAATAAGGCGCAAAAACCAATAATGTATTTTAACCATTGGTAGCCTAACTAAGGATCTAAAAACCGACCCTAAGCAAAAATCGACAACAATTTTATTTTTTTCGAATTATGGCAAATTTTTAAATTAATTCGACATTAAAATTTCAAAGTCGGCTAAAATTATGCTAAAATTTTCCGTTACAAACAATACATACCAAGCTAAAAAGAGCGTGTTTATCATCGATAGGCTCCTAATAATGTCTACAATGTCTAAAAAATTAATACTGCGTTTAGCACTTACTTTTAATAAATACTTATTTATGGTGTTCCAATATTGACAACTGAAGCAAAGAAAAGTAAAGTACTCGTAGCTAATTCAAAAATGAAACATGACCTACTGCAAAATTACGCAATCAATTCTCATGTCGTATGTTACGACTTCTGATTAATTCACACGCATTGAATTACATTAAAAGGCATCCATCATGTCCCGGAATCAATATCTCAACCGACATACGTCTTACGTAAGGTCCAATATCAGAGATATTAATTGCTCCACCTTACTGGCGAGAAACGCATTTGTCACCCTTGACTGTGACTTTGGCGATGATTTACAAACATTTGCAACGTTACACCAATGTTGGACCCAACCTTGTTAGTTGTTACAACTGTTTTGTAGTTGACTAAGGCAGTTCAATCTACTTATTAATGCTCCAATGCTGATTAGTCAAGATATTTTTGAACAATTCAATTTTGGAAAGCTGCTGTCAGTTCTAGTCGCAACAGCAAGCTATTTTTCCAATGTCAAAGTTCACTCCTAAATAACACAGTGTTACATCATTGTGTAGGTAGAAAATCCCAACAAGCGACGCGGAGACTGTATCTAGTACTAAAACCAAGATTTCCTAGAAGAATGGTGCTGTCATAAAGTAGACGTAAAAGCTACGATCGTTAAACACGACCTTCATGACTGCGCCGACACGTAGACGGCTCCATATGGCTACATAGTGGACACCTTACTTTATCTTTGTACGTCTCCACAGTAGAAAATCCCGCTACCTTACTAGTAAGTTAATGTGAATATTTTCAACAAGGATTTTATTGTTTGCGGAACGAAGAAACAACTTTTTTATCGCTCAGGTAAGAAAAGTCATCTTTTGATATCAATCACATGTCTTATTGCTTGACACATTTAATTATGCGCTCAAACTCATGAACGCCCAAGTCAACCCAGGAGATCTTACAATCGGGATAAAATATGTCCTTCCCTTAGATTAGCACTAGATATTCGCCAAATTTCAACTAAATCAATCCACTAGTTAAGGCGTAAATAGATAACAAACAGACAAAGAAAAGCTGCTCTCGCGTTTGTAATATATGTGTGGAACTATGGACGATATGAAATAATCTACAACGAATCATAACCAAGTTATGTTTGGCCAATATGCCAACAACTCTTGATTTCTGGACGTCGCCACCCACAAACATTGAATTATGAACCGCAAACGGGTTGGATCAAGGCGTCTTTGTTTATGAGGAATGGCAAGATACGGCCGAGTTATGACGATGTACAAGATATTAATGTTTTCGTTACCTCGTATCTTAGTTGTGACTAACAAGGTTTATATCGTCTCGAATACTCATATGAGTAGCGACGTATTTGTGATTTACCTTTATTCGAAAGCACAAAGTAACTATTTATTCATAGACATACTGTATGTAGTAAGGCCTTTAATAATTCCTAACTTTGTTTCGGAAAAACAATGACAAAGTAAAGCTTGAAAGGTAAATAAACCCTGAAATGAAGTAGTTAGTATTGTAGTAATATTTTATGAAACATGTTAAGGACACGACAAAAAATGACCACATAAAGTCATAAAATTGAAAGTCATAAAAACGTTTGTAGTCGTATAAGAAATCCCCTTTTCCCGAATTTTTGTCTTGAGTTATTAAAAGCCTTGACGCGAATAATTCCCCAGGGTTTACCCAAATTTAAGAAGCATCAAACGTAATCCTGTTAAGGGATGCTCTTAAAAGCTTCTACTGTAATAATAAAAGTAGGTTACTTTACCTGTAGGTTGAAAGTATACGTCATTTTCAAGGTTCTGTAGTATGTAAATTTGAAACCTTTTATTTTCGCCAAGTTTATGTTGGACCAAGACGCCAAGGTTCTTGAAAAGTGACCCTTGCTTCTAGAAAAAATATTTTAAATTAATGATACCGATAAAACAGTAACTACAATATTTTTTTCTTCTTTGCCTCTGCATACAAATATCGTTGAATAAAGCGTCCAAAAATATTATGGCTCTGGTACGATTTTTTTTGGATACGATTATGGTATTGGGTATCATACTATTGCAGTCAAACATGATCATACAACGAGCAAATGAGTTCAAAACCTTTAAACTTGTCTACTGAAAAATCATGCTCCAAAAAGTATGAAATGAAGAGAAAAAGCTTTTGAAATGTCCTAATTAACCCCTGTAATTTGGAACCGAACATGGCATCAATGAGGGTGCCTCATTCAATTGAAACTGACGTCGCATAACCTGTAACCAATGGATAAATAGCAACGATACCTTGTCTGTCAAATTGTGTTCAGTAGTTCAGAAGTTGTGT
Source organism: Lerema accius (assembly GCA_001278395.1). Taxonomy (NCBI): domain Eukaryota; kingdom Metazoa; phylum Arthropoda; class Insecta; order Lepidoptera; family Hesperiidae; genus Lerema; species Lerema accius. The sequence continues at coordinate 1,471,900 of LGAG01000412.1, read as the reverse complement.
AAATTCTGTAAAATTGAAATGTCTGTTTGTTTTATCAAAATAACCACTTTTTCCTTAATGAATACCTATGTATACACGGTACACGTACCAAAATATATATGTTTTTTATTTTTGTCTGTCTGTTTGATCCGGCTATTATTTGAAACGGCTGGATCGATCTTGACGGGACTTTCACTGGCGGGTAGTTGATGTAATAAGAAGTAACTTAGGCTACCTTTTTTTAATTTCGTTTCGGCATAGGTTTCCCGAAGCGAAGCGAGGGCGGATCCACTAGTTAATACATTTATACAAGTCATACTTATTCGTACTCGAGTAATAAAAAATCAAAACAAATAGAACTAAGAAATGATTTCCAATCTCAGGTGAGTCGTACCTACTAGTATTCATTCTACCTAATTTAAATTCTTATTAAAAAATATAAAAAGTAAATAACATTTTCTATCAAGTACTCTTCTACTAGGAAAGGCAGTAGATTTGGAATATTTTCTTCAGTAATATTTAGCAGAGTGGGAATTACACGGTGCTCTTCGAAGCGGAGTTGAAGGTTATAATAATCAGAGTCACGTTATGTTAATAAGCGTAGCGGTAGCGATTTCAACTTATTCGGACAATTAACAAGTCCAACTCATATTTCATAACGTTTAATTAATTAGAGGACCCGCTCTTCGGTTAACAATCGACAATATGAGTTATGGTCGACATTATAATGTCTAACAAAAGACTATACACACTTTGTATGAAACTACATAAACCCAAATGGAACGCGCGTATCTACGAGTATGTAAACGTGTATGTATATGTGTTAGCGTAACAAGTTATGAACATAAGGTCTCATTTTCATAGACGTAAATAAACTTAATATTATTATGATAGATTGTCTGCTCTGTCAACTATTGCCAATTAAAAGAAATAACATAGACAAATATTAACAGATTTTTTGTCACACGCTGCACGATGTATTATAAACCTCTACCTACCTATCATAATGCCGCCGGCTATAAGGCTTACAAATACAATTACCATCCTAGTTTTTACAGCGTATAAAATAAAAATATATACACCCCTAATTCATCACTAGACCAATATTCTTTATTATGTTTGTTTTCAAATTTTGATTGGATAATATTCTCATTTTTGTTACTATATCGTTTGTATATTAAAAAACTTGGGTATATTTGTTATATGGAAATGGCTGTGTGTTGTACGTGTACACGTTTATGTTACAGCTATTTCTTTTCAATAAAATATTTTCATTTATGTATTTACAACGTAAAATAACCCCAAAATGGCGACACTTCCCACCACGCGCGATTTTTCACTGTTCTCGCTTATTGAAAATAAATCTTTAATTCTTTAGCTATCTAGTGGTATAGATTTTATTATCATTTTGTTTTCAGGATTGCCCCGTATGGTAGCAAATTTAAAGACGTATTCACGTCAAAATATGATAAAAATATGTTCAAAATGACTGCGTTATTAGTACCTCTCCCGTGTGTAATCATACCCTAATATACCTCTAGGATATTGGCCAACATGGCAGATCGTCCCTTAGTAAATGAAATGTTTTGTAACCCTTGTTTCTGTTCCTTGATCTTAAGACTGTAGTTTAGACCATTAGGTATCTACTAGGTTGAAGCCTTTGTCGTATGTTGTCGGTATATCAACCGTTTCCGCTTAAAATTGAACCGATGCCTTTCTGTAAAATAGGTAAGAAAAGTTTGTTAAATTTGTACTCGTTTTTGTATGTGAGAGCTGTTTTTACCCGACTGCGCTTTAAAGAGGGTAATGTTTTAAATCAATTTCTCTGATAAACTCTATATCCGAAATTACTTTCAACGTATTGACTTCTTACTAAAGAATGTGCAATAAAGTTGAACTGTATTTTTTTTTTATAAATACAAAGATACAATCTACTTTGCCCTATAAAGTTTTAAAAGAAAATTGTACTACCATAAGGTAACTGAACTATGAAAGCTAACGTATATTTGCTTATCGTTTAAGTTAAATGAGCTTTTGTTGAATGCACTCCATCAGTATGATAAGAAAAGTTTTTCTGGCGATTTTGTTTCTGTTTTCAAGTTAAAATGAAATGAGTTTGAAGTTTGAAATACATTTCGACATGTAATAGCATAATTAAAATACTTGTAAAGTTTTGTATTACTCGTATCGAAACAATGATGATATATTAATTGTGCACTATAAAATACGGGCTTCTTTTCAACACTTCTACGAGTAGCATTATATTAGTCTTATCGAGTCTTAGATTATACCTCATTACATCATCTCATTAATCCAGCATGGAATGGTGGCGGAATTAGAAGCCAATCGGGTTGTTGAAAGCTTTGAAAGAACCCATTTGACAATGCAGTAGATACTGAAAATTTACCGTGCCCTTAGAATCCCGGAAGTGCTTATGAAATGTTTGCCAATAGCGTTCATCCAAACTAAGTATTTAAGACGTTCATAATTATGTTTAATTCTATTGATCAATATCAAATTAATTCCTTTTGATTGTATTATTATGTTAACCTCAAAAAGTTCCACGCTACGTTGTAGATAGAAATATAACACTTTTTGTTCATTTTTAAAAGAAAATTAAAAACAAAATTCGTTTAATCTACATAGAAGGTGTTAAAATTAATAGTCGAATAACAAGCGCATCCAATTACACTTTGTCGACGAAACTAAAGCGGAATGACTTTGAATTAGCTATTAAAATATAAAGCCTTTATAAGTGTGTACTAACAGCTATTTCTATTTTCTTGGCTTTATATTCGAAAGCTGAATATTATATTGAATCGTGTTTCAACAGCAATATTTTTAGGGTTCCGCAACTAAAAGGTATTAACAAGACCCTATTAGGTACTAAGCCTCCTTTGCCTGTCTGTCACTGGGCTGTATTTCATAAACCGTGATAGCTAGAAAGCTGAAAATAATCACATGCATTTCCGTTACTAATATAACAACAAAATATATACAATAATAAAAATAAAATAAAAAATATTATTAACAGGGGTCACCATACACAATCAACATGTTTTTTTCGTATTTTTTCCATATCACAACAAACGTGATTTTCTTTTATAGACGATGGTACCCTTCGTGTGCGAGTCCGACGCGTACTAGACCGGTTTTATTTTAGGCCTCTATTACTATAGACTTCTAAGTACAGGTAGCAAAGCTTGATATGTGCGTAACCACGTCCCATCATGCTGTGTGTCGATTTCCATAATTATCTAGTACATTTGATCGGAGCGCGTCACGTCATTACCCTGTCGTCGTTCCCTGTATATCGAGATCAAACACCAAGAACAAACACTCCGTAAATGATTTCCGATTTTTTTTTTATATTACATAAGTTAGCGTTTGACTACGATCCCATCTGATGGAAAGTTGGGATGTGGTCTTAGGTGGTAAAACTAACTTAGAAGAAACCTGTTCACTCTAGACTTGAAGACATCCACGTTATAATCGAATGGGAACACCAAAGCTGGCTACTTATTTAATTTTTAGTCCTTCGCGGTGAATATTGTTCACGAAAGAGGATGTGATGATGAATTAATTGAAACGCTAATAACTACATCAAGGAATACGCTAGTATTCAAGTATAAAATAGTACTTTAGTTTATGATACATCAAAGATCTTTCGACAGTAAAATTCTAGGTTTATGCTGTGCCCTATAAACGAAACAAATATGGAAACGCTATTGAATAAATTATGAAACCTGGCAGATAGCCAACAGAACGCTGCAAAATAAGTTTTTACATATTCTTAGAACCGAAATTTTTCGCATTGTCCCGATATCCTGTCTCCTAACTGTAGCTTAATCGAATGTAGGTCATTTCAATGTGCAGTTTATTGTAATGTAACTGTTTCTATAAATGTTTTGAAATTCTGCAATTTCTTAACCTGGTAATTATTATTGTCCATGTTGAAAAATTATTGCTGCAAATTATTACTGTATTATCTTAAATTTACCTATCAGAATTTTGTGTTGATCAAATATATTTGCTTAATGTTCAATGTTTGTTTGTTTCAGATGTTCGTAGTTTTCTGTAAGTTGAAAAAATATCATAACACCTCATTAACATAAATCATAATAATAATATGCTACACCATTTGCCAATACTTACAAAATAACCTCAAAGCTTATTGTATTAAAAGCTGTTCCCATTACTGGGCTCATAATTCCGAGTAGCAGAAAAACAATTGAGACTCTTAGTTGTTTTTCGGTGACATCCGTCGTGGAAGTAAATATTTGCCGCTGTAATACTTATAAGGGATAACACACAAATTAGAATGACTTGTGTCGTGAGTGCTATGGACAACACAAATACATAAGCACCAAAACGGAGACCAATCCAAATTCACTGTTGAAACTTCTGCTTCGCTAGAAATCGAATCCAGGACCCTTTGAAAGGCAGTCCGGAATGGTAAACATAATCTACACAACGGTCGTCAAACAGGTCAAACTTTAAAAGTTGTAAGTACGCGGCAAGAAGAACATATAATTATGAGCAGTAGTTTATATACAGATGTACATACGTACATACATACATACATACATACATGCATGCATGCATGCATACATACATACATACATACATACATGCATGCATACATACATACCGGTCAAATCATATCCCTCCTTTTAGCCGGAGCCAAACTACGGCGAATCGTAGTCTTGTAAAAATTGGTTTGAGTTTCCTCTATCTACGATTACACTAGCAATATAGTTCCTTAATCGCCTCATACTATCTCAAGTAGAGCTGGGATGTTTCTCTAATCCAATACCTAACAGCAACTAAGCATTAATTGTCAGTGGGAACACAGTCAGCACGGCTTACGTGGGTAATTTGGGTTTAATGACCGTATTGTTGGCTAGATTAGGAGTTTGGACTGTATATTGACAGTACGAGTAAGATCAGTTTGATAGTTTCTGTTTAAGAAAGAAGTTGTGTCGTATTAGGGTGCGTACAGATTAAGTAACATGTTTTATAACTTCTGTTATATATCATGAAACATATAACAAGTTCGTACACATTAAAATAATCAAAAATCGTCCACATTTATAAAACATGTTACTTAACTATGTTTTATAACATGTTTTGTTATATAGTTTGTACGCACCTTTACTGAATTATATTTAGTCTTCTTTAGTTTAAATTCTGGTTTAACAGCAGCTTTTCTGCCCTTGACGTAAAAAGAAAGGTGTTATAAGTTTGACGTGAGTGTGTAGGTATATTATTTATGTATGTCTATGGCATTATGGCAAAATGATCATCTTTACATAAAAATCAAATCGCGAATACATTATGCCTATTGGATGTTTGGACCAAATGATAGGTCAGTTCCTGAAGACGCTTATTTTTCCTGTTTTCCGTGTAAACTTCGTTTTACGAAGACAAATACTAGGAACTTTTTAAAAGTAGTTAAGTACCTATCCACTAACACCGTCAGGAGTTTTATAGTTTTACAGGCGACATTATCTCAACTCAACCTTAATGACTTCAACATACGGTTTAAATTTATATAACCAAAAATAAACCTTAACTAAATTTGAAGTTCTGTGAACGCTGTAAAAAGTTAAAAAGTATGCTAAAAATACGTAAATTCATACATAAACGAATTTAAAAGGAAATAAAAAAAAAAGTTTTCGATGGGAATACGATATTTATTCCACAGTGATACGGAACCATAATAATCCTTAGTCGTTTGCTAGTCTCTGTCGCTGCCGGCCAGTTTTATTTTAATCCCGGATGCTCAAAGTTACTCCGGTACTGTAGCTCTTTAGAATATAAAATATCCAAAGTCAATTTCCCTCATGGCAAACATGTCAGACGCGAAGTTTCTCCCGATGGAAATGTTGGAAGTAGATTTTTATGATATAGAGGCAGAAACTGAAGTGCAGCTTGCTATTTTGGTTAAGTGATAACTACTCGTCATTTTGGAAGTAGCTGAACCTATTTGCTGAAAAATATTACTGCTGTAACTATTCCTTGGATTAAAAATAGCAAGTGACAGGTTTATTCTCGAGTAGGTACCTATATACATAGATAACCAGAG
>LGAG01000412.1:1406216-1461212 GCA_001278395.1 Lerema accius | reverse complement strand
TGTTTTTTAAAGTTTAAATATACTTAATCTTAACTCCACAATGACTCTGATGGCAGGTAAAACTAAATAAAGGCTTCCAAAACGATTGTTTACGATAAGCAAAGTTCTGGAGAGTAGTCTTGAAAGTAATACAACTTTACCGTACATTATTATACCGTATCCAAATCATATATAGTACGAGTAAATACATGTCTAGTTATTAAGTAACGGATACGGATTATATAACTTGTTCTCATTGCACTAGCAGGAGTGATCTACTTTATAAAAAGGCTTAAATTATATTTAGGTACAGAAAATATTTTACGTTAAGTACTATGTAATTAAGTTACGTTTTAATATTTAATTCGTGTAATTAACAACGACGAATAAACTACATTTGAAACTCAATTATAAACCGACTGTTTCAAGTCAATGTCTTTATAAACTAACCTCGACGATTACATAACTAGAAATATCGAAGAACCCAGCTTAAACCCTTATCAGAAATTTATGCTACAGTCGCTTCGTACAGTTACGATATGAGCTCACATCATGTTACATGCGACCTTAGGGGATGTTACCATTTGACTTTGAATCATCAAAAACCCATTACTGTAAACATCGACTTAGCACCCACAAGCTATTAAAACCCTTCGCTGAAATTCGAAATACGGTTTCGAATAAACGTACTGGTGATATTACATTTGAATTTTGAATGCATTTAGTATCTGTGTTAATAATTGATGTCGATAAAGAAATTGTTGTTGCTTTGGTAATTGAAAATGTTTTTATCACCGCGATAAAAGAGTTATAAATTTTATTCGAGTAAACAGATCTACATTATGTTAATAGGAATTAATTTTGCGAGATAATTTGAAGTCTAACATCATAATTTTTTAATTAAAAAATTTCGTATTACGCTTTGTTTCACCTAATTGTATTACTAATTTACATTTCTATATACCTGTTTGTATTTACGGAAACCGCAAATTTAATTTAGAATCGTTAGTTTGCTATTGGTTTAGGTATAAATCTAATCTATCTGCTGCTATCGATAATGACTGATCGTTCCCATTTGTTCTTGTTCAGATAGTAATGACTGCACACGTGAAATTATCGCAATTAGCGAGCTTTGGCTACGATGCTTATATTCTGCTCATGACCCATAATCACTGTGCGTACGATACAGTACGAGTATACCTAGCTGCAATTCTACTTCAATTATAAATCTGTATCTTACTGCCAAGTAATTGAACCGTGAAAATGGAATCGATTGTACCCTTTTCTCTTTCTTTTCTTTTTTATATGAAATAAATTATGGTTGAGGCTATTTATGTATGCAGTACTTTAGTCACTTAACCATTCGGATACTGCGGGCATCATATGAAGTATATTTTTCAGGGTTCCCCGGAAAGGGAAGGGTTAAATGACAGCAAAAGTAATAAAAGCTCCTGTTAATTTTACTTAACAAAAGTCAAAAAAGAATCCCTCTTTGGTGCTGTACTAAACGCGGAATACTAAAAGGACTTTTCACGGTCTCTTCACTAAGGAATTAATTACTAATACTCTCACAACAGGACCTACTAACCAACTAACAGTCCCCCTGGGCTGCAGTCCTACTCAAAGTTTGTTACGATGTCCATGGCTGGCAGAGGTTGGTAGTACTGCTAGATGTTTGCTATTCTCATACCAAAAAAAAAAATCACCAAACATTGTACAACATAAATACTACAATAGTGAATGCTAATCTCTTGTTTTAGAGATAATAATCCCTTGAATATTTGTAACTCGGACACTAAATTGTGATGTTACGATAATATTACGATTCGCCAATACGCAATTCAGGTTCCCGAAAATTCTAGTATTTATTACAATGGAATTCATGATACTGATAAACCCAATAGTGCTCATAGCAACAATATGCTTCATGGAAATGACATCCAATCAATGTTATGGGAATGAGAAAGTGATTCGATGGGAATAAAAATATGTTTTATATCATGGTGTAGCCTTGGCGTAGCATAGGTACTGTCTTTTTCATATCTAAATAGATGAAGAGTAGGTACAACTTTGTAAATATGTTTAGAAGTAAGGCAGACACGCATCATTTGGTATAGTTAAAGTTCACATGTGTGAGAACTATCGAAGACATTTAATTTAGAAAATTACACCAATCTTTTAACCACAGTACTTTTTATACTGATACGTATACGTATAACTGTCTGTAGAGAGTTAGCAGATAGTTTACATCGACCTCTACTCGCTATGGATATGACAGGCTTCGACACAATGAGGATAGAATTTCTACCATAGAATGGGTCCTCTATTTCGTGTAGTAACTTGACAATATTAAAAACATTATGAACAATAATTTTATTTACACGTAATTTATGCTTTATAATTATGTACAATATTTTTTTATTCTTATATTAGCTCAAATCTTTGTATCGAAAACATTACAGAGTACAGCCATACAGCCTACAGAGGTGAAAAAGGCACGAATTTTTATCATTCCCCTTACTCAGCTGGTAAATTAATGGTCGTACTTACATCGAGAGTGTTCACACATCACCGTGTATGGCGTGGTTGATTGATGGATGTTACCCGCGTCCCAGTGAGCCGTGTCGTGTGAACCGGCACTTAGAACTCAGGAATGGTAATGAAAATTGATGAACCCTTTAACCCAAAAACAAGGGCAATTTGGTTTCTACTACTCGGAGACGACTTTCGGTTTCTTAAATTAATTACGTGACATTCATATAAATACTAGAAGATCGGGTAAACTTTGTTCTCCAACATATTTTATGTTGCATTGGTCCCTTAGGGTTTCACACCAGATACTTCCGACTTAAAATTTTCTTATATTACGAGCTGTTGCCCGCAGCTTTGCTTGCGGAAATTATAGTTTTGCAATGATATTTACCCTCTGAAGGGTTGATTTTAAAAATTCGAATTAGTTTTTGTTACCCCTTCCAACTATAAACCCAAACACGAATTTGCAAACTGATTGCTTTAATTTTTTTTTAATTTTCATACAAACTTTCATCCCCTATTTCCCCCCCCTTAATGTGGGAATTTCCAAAAATCCGTTCTTAGTGCTCCCCTACACTCTAGAAGGAACCTCTGTGCCAAGTTTCATGCTTCCAGGTCTACTCGTTTAGGCTGTAGCGTGTCTGTCAGTCAATCAACATTCTTATTAAGTATGATGATGATTGATAAATTCTTATCATACAACTTTTGCAACGCGTTTCTATACTTCTAATAGTTTAACTGGTCCCTTGAATATCTCGACATTAGCAAGATCCATAGTGTGGTCTTAACTATACTCGGTACCCCTAAAATATTCGTTTCTTTAACATAATATAGTGACATAAATATCACATGACAACCTTTCTCAACCTTTTTAGAACCCTGAGACCCCAAAATGGAAAGCGGAAGTATAAAAATAGGGTCACTTTAACGTCGAACTGTCTCAAAAGACCCCTTTTAAGCGTAATACGCTTATCGTAAAAGTCCCTCTTCACGGTACCAACGAATTCGAGTTTTAAATCACTGCTGTAGTAATGTAGGTACAGACAACATAAAAAGATAGAAATAAAAATAAATTGAGTAATAGCAAATAAATATAAATGTGTAAAAATAAGTTTTTACGATAAAGCTAATTCTGAATTTAATTCAATAATGACTTCAGGCTTACTAATTACAGGCTTTGATTTGCTTCGTTTATAATGTGTATGTGTGTGTGTGTGTTTGAGTGTGGTCAAAAGAGCCGCTTATATTAGACACTATAATTTCAGTCACAATTTATGTATACTCTCCGTAATCGGATGAAAATCAGAATTAGACTGAAAAGGTATAAAGTTACTTACACCACAAACATGACAGACATGTTATAAGATACCTATTGTAGTACCTTTCAAGTCCAACCTTTTGTCCGCTCATTTACCTGTCGAGGTTATAATCTGAAACTCAAGAAGTATTCTTAGTTTCTTTAAGGGGACAGTTTTATGCACTAGACACCAAGAAAGTAATTTTCATTTTGTAGTTTGAAGGTATTTTTCTGCGCGTATACGGTCGTTTCAGCGTACGCGCTTACACGCGCGCTATGAAACGCGCTTCAAAAAACCGGACGCGTGTAAACTGTCATATTTCGGTGTGTTTGCTCGAACCGGTAATGGCGTTCTGTCAGTATCGACATTGATTCTGACATTATTCACCGTCAACTGAGAAGACGAAAAAGCCTTCTCGTTTTGCGTTTATACGAGCCTAGAAGCGCGTAAACGCTCGTATAAGTTGCGCGTGTGTTAAAAAGCGCGCCTTACATGCCTAAATGCGCTTCCAAAGACGAGCTTATACGCGCGTACAAAACGCTAGTCTAAAACCGCCCTAAGTACTAGGTCAAAGACAATTACTCATTATGTTAAATCATCCTTATAGCCTAAATCAGTGTTGGGCTTAGCCTGATGTAATGTGTCTGCTCTCGGGATTTAATCCAGGCCTCACTCAAGGATTATCCTACATATCTTAGACTATCTTAGACGGAATACACCTATTTGTACTATCTTAGCATCTTACACTTAAAACAGATTTACAAGAAACAAGCAGACAGAGCTTAATTGCGAAGTATTTTATTTTGGTTTTAAGACATGTAACTTTCCGATTGGAGCAGCGTGGTCGAGTATGCTCTCCTCAATAAGTACTAGAGTACCCGTGCCCTGAGATTATTATTAAATTAAGGAGTTCTTGTCTTGATGAGAGTAATTAAAGACCAACTAAATGACAGTCGTTGATTAAAAAGCTGACTTTTATGTCGAAATCACGTAGAGTGCGTACTTACGTACTTCCTGTCTTTGTTTAGGCAGCAAGTTATTAATAATGGCTTCAGTTTAACTGATATTAACAGTTAACTCTTACTATTACAAAGCTGCTCTATGTGTCGGTAAATTGTGTATAATAAAAACTATATAAATTAGTTACTTTTTTCAGTAAATAAACCAGAAGTTCTTGAAGGAAATAGCGTATTAAATCACTCTTTTATTGTGGGTAAAAGATAGGAATCTAAGCGCTCGCTACGTCAAAGTATTTTAAAGTTTAATCTTGTAAATGTGAAAAATTCATTGGGCAAATACTTCAAATGCAGTCCTAACCTAGTTTCCGATTCGCCGCTGAGGGAAAACTTCCTTTAGTGACGGTAAAGTAATTCAGTTCTATTTAAATGGCTTTAAATTCTAGAAGATACTCGTACTTTTAAGGACATTCTTTATTCTCCATATACCTAATTACAGTTCTGTCTTATATTATAACGTTTACCTGCGTTTCTTTACGTTTTATGTCTATCATGTTTAGGAGTTGAAAATTCGATAATAAAAACATTTCTAAAAAATTGCTTATTAAAATTAATTATTCCACCCTAACTGTTAGAAGCCATTATATTATTATGTCATGCACCTATAGTTACATGGCCTCACCACCACCATTTTGACCGGCAGCGCCTGATGATCTCCATGGCGTTACTAATGTCCATGGGTCACGGTGATCACTTACCATCAGGTGACCCGTTTGCACGTCTGCCTGCCTTTAAGCATAAAAAAAACTTAAGAAAGGAGGTGGGTTAAAGGAAGAGGGAGGAATGGGTCAATAGTTTAAAGAGTAGGTAAGAATTAGTTACCTATTAATGGTCCTTTAAAACTTACGTTTAAAAGTTGTCAAGTTGTTTGATATTAAAAAAATACTTCACTAAAACAACATTTACGATTAAATATAAAAAGAAACTACACAAATATAAGTCTATACCCCGTTGTTCGCTATGTAAGTAACATCGGGGTATTGCGATAAACAGGAACTAATGACCCGGCTACAACGAGCAACAAAGGGTTAGATTTTTATGTAAATTAACTTTTACTGTATGGAAGTATAAAACGGAAAAGGCTTTCAAACTGATAACTGTTCTATAATGCTCAGAAAGCATGAACGATTAAATAATTTACTACGCAGTTAGTTTTTATTGAACACGAAATTACTTGATACTGGTTTAAACCTTTATTGTCACGGACACTAAGCATGTAAATACATCGGGTACTCACGATTTATGTATTAGACACATATTTTTAGTTTAACCCCTGTAAAACCTGTCAATTAACTATTTGTCAATATATCTCAAAACTAGAAGTCGCCGGCGGCTCCGCCCGCGTAATTTTCCCGTTTCTGGAATATATTTTTTTGCTGCTCCTCTCCTATTCATCATAGCGTGATGTTACATAGCCTATATGTTTCCTCGATAAATGGACTATCTTACACTAAAAGAATTTTTCAAATCGGTCCAGTAGTTCCTGAGATTAGCGCGTTCAAACAAATAAACAAACAAACTCTTCAGCTTTATAATATTAATATAGATTAATGTCAAATAACAGTTACCAGGGAATACGAACATACCTTAACTAAAGTGGCCTAGAGATGGCCTGAGGGACCATACTACTCCAGTTCGAATTAGCAATTTCTATACTACAGAGCCCTTCAACAAAACTCTACTTCTATCCAACTATAACACCTGACACTAATTGCTTTACGTGCCCTACGAAGCACGGAAGCAGAGCTTTCAAGACGTTTTTACCACTGTAACTCATCCACTTTTGGGCCGCGTCCCCAGTTGCTTAACTTCATCAATCACTTAGGATCGATGTAAGCCGATGAACTACGATACCGAAACACCCAACGTTATCTTATTAAGTAACTTACTTTGCCGAAAAGAACTCCTTACACGATTATCGACCTTAAATATAGAATTTCTTACGGATCGGCAGATCCAATTAGGATACAACAAATTAGGATACTACAAATCTCTATACTTTAGTTAATGGTGAACGCACACCTAACCGAATTAACTTAGCTTATCCGTGCTTTAAGAAGGTTTCTTATAATTTACAATAAGCTTGTTATCCTTGATACGGCTGATATAGAAATAAGGAGATTAAAATTCGACCATTTAACTAATAGGTTGTCGGTAATCTTCGCCTGTCTTCGTAATTTGATTGTCACCATGTTAACCCATAAACAAAGTATTAGAGGGATGGAACTGCACGCTCTCAGTCGTTATCAAGTCGTGTCTTCGTCGTCACTCTGCCTGATCGTTACTGGGTCTAAATCTGTCTGGGTCTAAATCTGCCCAATACGATGTCAATTTATTTTTAAGTTTCCATCGTAGAATTAACCGGTTGAGTTAGTTATTAATTGACAACGATAAGGTTATTTCTAAAACAAAAGTGGAATTTACATCCATTACAAAATTGGGTTGCCTTTTAAGAGTTCACCCCGAAAAATTAAAAGGTTAGTTTGACAATGAATTATGGTAATAAACGAGCAAAACGGGCTCTGAGAATTAGCACCGCCCGTGGCCTTAGCACAACAAATTATACTTTTCAAGGAATTTCTCCCGAGATTTTGTAAGCAACAAATTATCAACGATAATTGCTTAGGCGCAAAACGATACCGGAGTCAGTGCCTTTCTTTCGTCACTGAAAGAACGCATTGTCACAGAATTTTCAATAACACAATACAACACGACGGAAAGAAATTAAATTGCCGGCATTTTTTCTTAATTTGATCGTGCTATTCAACAGTTAAGTTCAAAAAGCCAGTGCGTTATGTTTCTTTTTTTACGCTACGAGCGAACTTTTTGGATCGAGTGTAAAAAAAACTTAATTTAAGTTCTTGAGATCCACCTAAGTCCATATTTATTTTTTATGACATTTGGTTGTACCCTAAACACTTGTGCGAACATGTTCTGTACAAGTTCTCCCCGCAAAGTTTGAACAAGTTGTACAAACTCTGATGTTTCGTGTTGAAATATCTTCTCTAATGAGGTTACGTTGTACTTCAGTTTATGTGGGTACATCGTTATTATTTTCCAGGCAATGATAGCGTGGGTAGTATTCGGACTGGTAGAAGCTTGAACCGCTAAATGTTTACACAGTCATACCCACGTATTTAAATAGACTTTGCTGCATTAACGTCGCCAAAGGATGGAAGGGGGGTCTATGCCCCTATGAATACGGCCTTTAAATAATATACTTTTGTGACGAAAAGACATGCTTATTAGTTATTGGACGACCCCGTAGCCTAGTTGGTAGTGATCCTGCCTGCGAAACGAGAGGTTCCGGGTTCGATTCCCGGCCGGGGCAGATATTTATGTGACAGACAAATGTTTGTTCTTGGGTCATGGGTGTTAGTGATGTGTTATTTGTGTTGTCCAAGCCACTCGCGACCCAGGGAATCCAACTGCGGGGGTATGAGTGTGATAGCTCTTTTTTTATTCAGATAAACCTTAAGTTAACTTACTAAAAATATCAAAAAAAAAAATTACCAACAATTATTTTTACAATAAAACTCGTGAAAAATAAAGTAAATTTTGGAATAAAGTTCTAACAAGGGCAAAGAAAAGTCAAAAAACTTTTGCGGAAAAGCCAACAGAGCCGGCTAATTATAGCCGCAAATATTTTCTTACGATCTAACAGTTTAGAACGCTGCTTGAAATTCTACTTACATAATTCGAGGAGCAAAATTATTATGAGGTCTATTTTTATCTTCAATGAAGCCAAAAAATTTCGCTTGAAGAAGTTGATTAAGCGTAAATCTTGAAGAGAAAAAATGGGAAAGAAAAATTGGTTCTGTTTTTACCCGACTGTGCCAGGAATAATGCTTTCCGAGCATATACTCGTATGTATGTGTGTGTATGTATGTATGTATACAGGGTTAATTTTAATTAGCGCATCACCCTTTGCAGGCAGCTTCTCTACATCCATCCCAACAACATTTGTTCTACCACTTTTTGAAATTAATAAATTTTAAAATTTAAATTTTCTCATACAAAATTAATGTGTTGCTTCTGAACTAGGATTGCTCTGCGCATACGTTGAATGAATGCGGGCGGCAAGGTAGGGGCGCTCGGGAGTTGTCATTTTAGCTACTTCTTGCAAAATACAGAGTAATAAATAACAGAGGGAGCAAAAATTTTTTTGTTAATTGTTTTTTTGGTTATTTATCGAGCTATGTAAAAAGTGGTAGAACAAATGTTGTTGGGATTGATGTGGAGAAGCTGCCTGCAAAAGGTGATGCGCTAATTAAAATTTACCCTGTATATGTCCATTTACGTACGCTCTACAAATAAAAACCACTTCACGGTTTTAAATGTGAAGCATTAATAGCTTCGTCTCTTTTACCCTCAAAATTATTTTGCACACAAGTTATTTGATTTACTATTAATTATTTATTACTTGTTTTGTAAACAAGATTGTATTGACACGTTGTACTTAATAATCTCAATTAACTTTGCAATATTCTCACTAATTCTTGTAAAATATTTCGTCCTACGCTGAAAAGGAAATTGTACGTCATTAAGGCTGTATTCAAATGAACGTCATTAGTACACTTTTTGACGCAAGTCTCATTTCTTTTATATGACCAAATCAAGTAGTTACTCGTATGATTGTCATAATCGATTTACATTATATACTTGAGAACTTTATTTAATTACTATGTTTAGGGATAGATTAACCTTAACACATTAACGACCCACTACTAAGAACGGGTCTTTCCTCATAACTAAGAATGCCTAGAGCATACTCCACCACGCTGCTCCAGTGTGAATTGGCGGAGGGGTCAGTGGCCCACACATGTGTCGAAATATTTGTATGCCGCTCAAAAGCCTCCGACATGGGTTATCGACTGTCATCTAACGATAACAACCGGGACCGACTGCTTAACGTGCCTTCCAAAGCACAGTTAGATAGTATTATGTGCCTATAAGGAACATTATTAGCTGTTTATTTTGTACATGTCGGTAATTTATTTAAACTTATTAGGTACTAAAGTCATCCATCGCTATCGGCATTTTTTATTATATTTCAATACAGAACTAGAATATAGAACCGAGATAAGTATTATACAATCTTCATATTTTTTACATCCTAAATCGCAAGTCTGTATTAGCCTTACGGAAGAAAATTCTAATAACAATAATTCTTACTCTTATAGAATTAAGCCGTGTACGTCTCTTTGCCTTAAAAGCTTCGTTTAATGTCATTTTAGGTCTTCATTCATACTGAATTCTGGATATTTTACCTTAAAATGATTCAACGTCGTGTAACTACCGTTTTAAGAATGCAGAGATATTAAAATGAAAATATTTAGGGAAATAATGTCTTAAGCGAACGTTAAATTGAATTGTACTGTGTCGCAATAAAGTTAAAGTACATTATTGTGTATGATAATAGTGATAGTATTAGTTGTAATTCAAGTTTCTGTCTCATTGGGAATCGAACACAGGAAGCTTTTAAACGCAACACGCCATGGTAACTATTATATATTATGTGCGATTTACGACTTAATTGTTTCAACTTATTTATAAAATATTTTATTGATAGCTGATTCACATCATCGCAGCAGTGGTAGCCTAGGGCAGCAGTGATAGCCTAATGGTTTGAACGTTGGTCTCTCGAACGGGAGATCCTGGGTTCAAACCCCACGGCACGCACCTCTAATTTAAAAAGTTATGTGCGTATTAGATACTAATTATTACTTGCTACGGTGAAGGAAAACATCGTGAGAAAACCTGCACACCTGAGAGTTCTCCATAAAGTTCTCAAAAGGTGTGTGAAGTCTGCCAATCCGCACTAGGCCAGCGTGGTGGACTATGGCCTGTACCCCTCACACTGTGAGAGGAGACCCGAGCCCAGCAGTGGGACAGTTATGGGTTGCAATGATGATGATGAATGATGATGATTCACATCACCAATACATATCTAATTATTATTATTCTGGAGTGTTGTGACTATATTTATGTGACTGTATTTATGTGTATGCACTATACGCCTTTGTGGATATAGTATTAAAGAGGAACTTAACGTAAAAAGAATTGATATTGCTCTAAGGAAAAGTATACCTAGACTGTACTCAAATCTAAAATACAATCAATTCGAGCGCTTCACCGAGAACATGAGACTTAGAATTCTATAGTTGGAATTCTGTAACGAGTCTCGAGAGACTGGAATCTGTAATAGAAAAGTTATTTCACAATTGCCTTTAAAATTATCTTATAAAAAGGCGTTTAAATACATCGGACCTTTTAATGCACAATAGCAATTAATTACACACACAGACACAGAGACATAAATGAATATGGGAGTGTTACAAGTTTGACGTCTATTTTTACATGTATCTGATAATAATTTCTATACAAATCTACCGATTTAGTTTGAAAATGTATTGTTTTTGAGCGTTATGTAATAGGTAGATACTAAGCAGTAGTTAAGTTAGTAAGTACAAAAACTTCGAATTGATCGAAAAAAAAGTTGATGGTACAAGTAATAATAAAACGGAACGATCTAACTAATCTTACCTTAGGATTATTTATAGTACAGCAGGACGTAACAAATAACGAAACTTGGATTAAACTTGAGAAAGAAAGAATCAGTTTCAATTCCAGATATAGGCCATTAAAATCATTATCGTTTGCTGAAACATAAGAAAAATTCAATAATATCCCACTGCAAGAACCTCTATAGATTCAATAAACCATCTTCACGTCGCAATAAAATGAAGACAAACGCCCGGAGTGTCACATTAAGGGAAACAAGTGAAAAGCCCCAATCGGCAATAGCAATAGAGGCAAACATATCAATAATAATAATAGATGAAAGGCTGTAGGAGAAGGGAGGCGGGCAATAACTGGTTCCGACGAAACCGAGACACGAGCGAATTCAATAAAATGCCTCCCACAGAAGAGGTTCTTGGTACGTGTAATGAAACATACGGGCAACTAATGCGTTGACTACTGCAGCGTGAATTCAAACATTGTTGAATGATTTACGTACCTAAAGTGTAACAAAGCAACTCTGTATTAATTCTTTGGTGTTTTGAGCTCAGAAGACATGAATCGATGAAAAAGAAACTACTCTAAATGCTTCTAATGTATGAACTTTTTATAGATATGAAAAGGCAGTTGAAATGTGAATACAGATTAAGATTTAGTATTCAACAGAAGACTACTAGCACTGAAACTAATGTATAATTACAATCATAAGAACCGATAATGGAGTCCAACTTCATTGCAAAGTTTCTACGTCCATTACAATACTTTGAATGCAAGTAAACTGAAAACCGGTCAACATCTTTATGCTTAAAATATCGGTCAAGTGTCAGAGTATCCACGACAAAACGCTTCCATTATACGCCCATATTATTCATGGCGGAACTATCGCACAAGTCAGCGATTCCTAGAATGGGTTACTATTTGAGGTTCATGGAAGTGCTCGTTTTGAACGATCCCAGAGTTTTCTTACACAATTTGAAGTAGGAGCGGTGTCGTAAATTTAATATCGGACAATTTGTGACGAAGAAGCATTTCGAATTGCTATTCTCTTAAGATTCTGTAGGAATTTGCTGCTTTGAATTTTGTTTGCTATCGTGCTTCGTTTACATAGTTGGGAATATTTTACTTTAAGGTAATCCTATTTTCGCTTTCATTTCCTAAAACATGCTGTAGGATCATTTAGTCTCGCAAATCACATATAAAATTACCTGAGTATTGTTTTGGCATAAAAATTCCAAACTATATATTTAAAGGTATTTTTTATTATCTTTCCAAGGTTACAATGTTGGATAAAGAACCAACTTTATAAAGGAGTTGCTTACTTCCAAATTTTAAATATTGGGTATCAACCTTCTGAAGGGCAAATTACTAAAGCAATCACTGGTGAAGTTTCTTAAATTTATGTATATTAAGATGTGCCTAATTCAACGTTAAAATTATTTTAGGAAAAATTTCTCCCTAACTTAGCAAGATTATTATAATAATTAGGATAGTTACCTCATTAAAGTCTTTCAGAAGTTTGCTCGCGTGTATAAGTTTGTACGCATTTATATTTAAAATTCCCGAAACGTCTTAAATAACTTCGTATCTTTTTACGGCTTCATAAAGTTTAATACATAATTCAACTAATCGCTTTCACTTCAATAATTACGATGGGTAATTTAGATCTACAGTCTATTGTATTAATTAATGTCTATTCTATATTTCAGAAGTCTTTACTTGACGCTTCATCTATTCCTGAATACTAATTAATCTAAGCGAGAGTCTTAATTTAATTAGTCTATGATTTACTTAAAATTAATCTTTTAAGGACTATTACTTAAAGAATCTAGAGGAAATTGGCAGGGTAATAGCTAAATTAAGTCTGCAAATACTTCTAGATCCTATGTAACTCCCAAAGTGAAGACGATAGAATCTAGGGCTTGCCAAAGAAAATAATTAATCTACAAAGGAAGCCGTAGACGGAATAACTTTTAGGACCTCTGATCTATACTGACAAAGTGACAGAAGTTAGCTGATAACGCTAATTAAACTTCCACACTAGACATCACTAAAGAAGTTCTGTGCAGCACTTCACACGGCTAACGACCAAATGTCGACTGCTTAATGAAAAGACATAATTAATGATGGGTCAACTGTCACTGGTCTTTAGCAAACGGAATAACTGAAAGGTTATTCTGTTTGTAACGAAGTGAACAAGAAAACCAAATAGGCAAATGTTAAAAATGTTACGAGACTAAAGAAGATTATCTTCATAAAATATTGATCGTTTCAAAAAGCAACGTAATATTGGTAACATTTTAAAACAATTCTATGTAATCATACGCCATTACTAAATCACATAAGTATTCCAGATAGAAGTTACGCCTCAGGCCTTACTAACTAAACTAATGGACTCGCTATGGTCTATGGTCGAATTTCGACCATTACTAATTATGTCTGAATTAGGAATGTGGAATACGTAACAACTCCGTCTATTCTATTAGGGACGGAACCTATTTTAACGCCACCTAGGGAACATTAGGAAAATGCCATTAAAAGGATAACTAAAACTGTGTGAGTGTTGATTTATTTTCCAAATTACTTTTAGTTTTCTGCTTTCCTTGACCAGTTAAACTTCAAGTATAACGTGTCTATTATTCTTAAAACAGTATCAAAATGTCAAACCTTTCAGGTAAATTATAGATAAGTCGATAAAATATTTGTTCGAAATAAATGTAAGTGCCTCTTGGAAGTTTTAATATAGTTCAATAAAGATGAGACTTTAATATGACGATGACCGAGTCACGTTTGTGATACAAAATGTCAACTTAAGCTTATAGTTCAATCGTAAAATCTGTCCCGAAGAAAACTTCTTTTCTTTTAGGACATTGAAACGTACTGTCCTTTAAATTACGAGTAAATTAGATACAGAAGAACGACAGTAGAGTTTGAAAAATAGTTACAATTTTGCTTTTGCGATGAGGTCTAATAGACCTCATCTCCTTGGAGCCTAATCAATATGAAAAAAAACTGACAATATTTTTTCTTTAATATTTCAAGACTTTCATAGTATCTTCCTTTTTAATACAATGTTTCATATAATACGATTCTGTATTACCAATGTATTTTCAAAACTGTAACAATCATAGTACCTACAAAAGTCAGTTTTTTTTGTATTAGACAAAAAAACATACTTCTCTTTATATAATGTGACTAAGATAACCCAATTACATGTATTACCAATCTTAAAAGGACTATACTGTCTAAATTACTAGATTATCCATTAGATTAAGTCTTCCGATATGTAATAAAAAAGAGAGGTCAACTGATTCTGGTCGTCGGCACTTCAACTTAGATGCCGAGTGTTACTCTGAAATAAAGAGAACATTTCTTTCTTAGAAACATTGGCTGGAATGTCTTCTAGTTCTTAGCTAAAACAAAATTCTTTTCACTTTATTGCTAAAATCTATTGAATGCTTTAAGAGCCCTCAAATTAATTTCTTCGTGGAACGTAAGTTACAAAAATAATTACTGAGAAAATACCTTTTAGCCTCTTTATTTTTTGGAGTTCTTTAGAAAAACCTTAGTACCGTATAACATAGGAAATCCTAGTATTGACTGTCTAGCGTTATTAATTAAACTAGACTAGTGTAGACGACTGGGCTCACTGGGCAGACATTGATCTGTACGAATACTTTAGTTTACCCCATCAGATACTTTCTTAAATTTTCTATTACCTTTAGTAACAGACGCGGTTCTGTATGAATGACTCAGTTTAGCCCATCGGACACTTCCTTAAATTTACATGTACCTACCTTTAGTATGTAAATGATCATCATATTGAACAACTTCTGGCTATGAAGGTGTTTCAATAACTCGCTAATCCCGCTGGTTAAATTGTCTCGACAACTGTACCTTTACCTGGTCCAATTGTGATCTTATACCTACCCAGTCCCTCTTTACAGCACTGCAAAATGTTTTACAATCGGTTCAGTCGGTTAAAAATTCAGTGGCAAAAACGTAAACTAACTTTTATATAGATTTGTGATGAAGATATCGGATAGTACAAATTTTTCGTCTACAAATAAGTCCATGTAATAGCGACTGTTATCAAAGTTCCAATCTAGCTACCCGGAGAACTACGGTTAACAGTTAAAGATTTTTATGATCGTATTTGGCGAAGATCCACGAATGCCTTTTTGAGTGTAATTCGTTCTGCGTGTCTTAGTAATGTGCCGATTACCTTTTGTTTATCGATAGTATGTACGGTTTAATTTCCTGTTTCGAAGTATTTTTATCGATAGCTGTTACGGAAATAAGTGCTTAATTTAAATGATATTCATATTTAATAATTTAAGGTCACTGTATAAACGCAATAAAATATTGTTTAATGTATAAAATATTATTATTATGATTGTCATAAAAAAACCAGTTTTCGCTTCGAGTAGGAAAATAAAGCAAAAAATCTCCTTCGAACTTTCTTGCCACATGATACACTACATGTCATAATGATGCCTATTCCTACTGGATTTGAAGCGATAGCTTAATAGATTTCGCTATTATACATAAAATCTAATTACATTTCAAAAAAGTAAAACTACGCTCACATTACAAAAACTATCTTTATCGATAAAATGCGATAACATCACTATCGGCTGTGCGTAGAATGCATTTGTATGCAAATACGGGAATATGACGTCGCGACAATACTACGAGAGCAAAAAGCGGTGGAGCTTTGAGCTTTTAGCGTCAAGTTTCAAATAATTTTCATTATTGTTGCTGTCATTTTGCTACCGTTTCTGTCTAATTTAATCACATAAACCCTGATTTTACATACCTACTACTAGGAAACGAGTTATTAGTCGTTCCGTACATTATACCTTATACTTCATCTCTAACTAGCAATCGCCCGTGGCTCCGCTCGCGTAATTTTTCAACGGCTTTCTTAAACCATCATTAATCCCTTTAAAATACAAACCCACGTACGCTAATTATATTCTAGATTTAACAGAGAAATAGATAAACGTATATCACTTGTAAACATGAATACATCAACACTGAAGTTTACTGCATTGGCGTTAATTATAAGCAAGTTTCAATTTCATTTTGCGTTGCGTTAATCAATCGATTCGTTATTCATTCCCGCTTCAAACACAGCATTCTGATGAATAGTTTAGAAATAGCAGAAATAGCCAGCAAAGTAATGGAAATAAAATTATTTTCTATTTCTCGCTTCGGAAGGCAATCCAATTACATCGAGCGAAGCAGCTGGGAAAAGTTCAAAGTGTGCATCCCGTTTGAACTTAAAATATTTTAATGGAAGTCTTGTCTTGCTAAAATAAGGTATATTATTATCTTAATGTAATAGGGGTGCTTAGTGACTCAAACAATCTAATTGGCTTAATTAACCTTTAGGTTTAACTAATACGTATAACTATCGCATGTATTGGGACTACGTGTATGTTGTTATATAAGTCACCTGATTTATTAAAATCCAAATTGCCAAGATTTATCGAAGACTCATAAGTTATCCACAAATAATGATCTTTTCATAACAAAAAATGAATACAATACAAACTTGTTTGTCATACAAGTCATAGCCTACTTGTTTAATAAGAGTTTGAAGAAACATAGTTTGTTCAATACGAAGAATAATTTTAATATTAATGACATAACGAATATGGCTGCTTTTCCTCTCTTTTGAGAATTTAATTCAAAAGTACTTGCAGACGACAGCTGTGGAAAACAAAGGCTGCAGTAGGTTGTCACAATTATAATAATAGGAAAACTACCTTTCCGCCCGCGGTTTTTCGCGATAAAAGTATCCTATGTCCTTTCCCAAGGTCAGTTCTATGTTCATACCAAATTTCATCATAATCGGTTCAGTGTTTTAGTTGTAAAAGCGTAGCAGATAGACAGAATTACTTTCGCATTTATAATATTAGTAGGAATTATGTCAAGTTGGAGTGGGTGTGTTTAACTACGGAAGTTATTAATAGTAATGCAATTTACCGTTTTTTGATCATAAGAAAATATCTCGGTACAAATGGTGACTTTAATGTTTAATGCACTCTCTACGACAAAACAGAAATTCCACAAAAATTGTTGTTCATCTTCAACAATTGTTCATCTTTAGATTATGTACCTAGCAGATCATTGATAAATAAATTATACTTCTTCACTTTTATAGCAATAAATTCCAGATTATTTTTCTAGCCATGTATTGACTACCCATCCGTTGGGATTCCTCAGAATTCTCCTAGATTACTAAGTATTCAGGGGAATCCCGAAAGGATTTATGTTAGATAAAGCCGCAATAATTGGACAAGAAGAAAAGGTTTCAAAGAAAATTAACAGTAAATCTTAATATAGCTTTCTAAATGCAAACGGCGCGCAAATGTCTCGCAACCAATTCGTAAGGATCATTTGAAATGGTTAAGGGGTATTAACTACAAAGCCTTAAAACTAATAATATGGCGTATTAATTATAAAAAACTAGATTCCAATTTAAAACACAAAAAAAATACTATATTTTACTGACATAACCAGAATTTTATAGACTTTATAATTAACTAGTAATTGTCCGTGGCTCCGCCCGCGTAAGTTTCTCGTTCTCGCATTTTTTTTTGCTGCTCCTCTCCTATTCATCTTAACGTGATGTTATATAGCCTCTAGCCTTCCTCGATTAATGGACTATCTTGCACTAAAAGATTTTTTTAAACAAACACTCTTTAGCTTTATATTATTAGTATAAATGTCAGCTGCAATATAAATGTATCATTCGTAACAATAAGGTACAGTGACTGTACCTGTACTACACTATTGTACTACAAACAACACAAGGCGCAACATTTGTCAATGTATAAAGTTTGCGCGGTGTAGACGTTTAGTGCACTAAATCAGCTCTGTGGTGGTGACACGCGCGCACGCGACACTAGTCTTTAACGGCTAAGATTAATTAGTCGCAGGAAGTTCTGCTACAGAACCCTTTTTGTTGTCTACCACAAGTGCTAGAATTGTATGCAGTCGGGATTTCAAAATGAACTCGTGAGGTTTCCTGTCAGATAAATGGTGGGTTTCATATCATTTTTATCGCATGATTATTTATAGAAATTGATAGAATAATTACAAGATTCGAAAACAATTGCAATCTGCGTTACCTTTCGTAAATCAATATTTGCAAATTTTTTTTTTTAATTATCAGCTTGTGCTCTGTCTGGCGATTTAAATTATAGGTGGGTGTCCCTACAAATCCTTAAAATTGGTATTTTAAATTAAATATAATTTCAGATTTTTTTATATAGCTAGGCTCCCTAGCTAGGCTTGTATACGCATTCTTACATTTTTTTACTACGCTTCGGATTCAAATACTTTTTATAAATACAGACATAGACAAAAGACAAGCATTGTAACCTTTTTCAAGGATAATGGTGTTGTAAGATAAAAATAAAACTTTTATTTATTAAATTGGTAGCTCAATGAACCATATTATTTTAACCTTGTGCCATCTTTCACATTCGAGTAAAATTAACAAAAAAATACATGCGTATAATAAAAATCTTTTATTTTTTTGCTAAACGATGACTCGTTTAATATCTAGCTTTTTAAATTGCACAAGTCAATGAACGAATCTTTGACGTCAGTGAGAACTTAAGGTTGTTCTGTCCTCTGAGGCGTTTAAGTGATTTGGAAGCCTCCCAATATACTATGTATCTATGTGCTGAGATTTTGTTCGAGTAGCTACACATTCTAGAATTAACTTTAATTCAAAGAGCAAATTACCCTAGATGCACTCTAGGCAGCCAGGTTGCGGCAGCCGAAATATTTTAGCTGCCAGTAATAGCAGCCAGACTGTGGCAGCAAGGCTGCCTAGTGGGCGCCAGGGGAGAGTTTATTCACTGTTTAATCTGTATTTATTAATACATCATCTTATTAATGTAGAAACTAGATAATATAGATTAAATTTTATCACTGTTTATTAATAGGAGGTTTAGGGCTAAACTACCACTAAATATAAGGATTACATTTTTGCGCATAATCGTGTCCCTAAAGTTCTACTATAGTAACAAGTCATAAAAACTCAAACATGAATTTTTAATCTACAGAAATAGAAGACTCAACTTCAACAAGATGAACGCTCCCGAGTTCAAATGTCACAAAATATTATGCATATTATGAATAATGCATTTCAATGTCTACACTTCATATTCATTAGATGCAGTAGTGGGTACGAACACTTTAGTAACCATAAACTTATTTCTTATTGATATAACAGCATAGTGCGATATTAAATGGTTAGTGCCGTCATGAGAAAAAAGGTAATTTATATCTTTTTAGGGTTCCGTACCTAAAAGATTAAAACGGGACCCTATTACTAAGCCTCTGTTGTCTGTCTGTCACCAGGCTATCTATACATATATCTCATAAACCGCGACAGCTAGAAAGCTGAAATAAAAAAATAAAAAATGAATGAAAATATTAAGGGGGGCCCCATACAAGAAACGTGTTTTGGTCATATTATTATCATCACAACAAACGTGATTCTCCTTTATAGATGATGGCACGGAACCCTCCGTGCGCAAGTCCCACTCACACTTGGCAGGTTTTTTTATTATTTTATTAGTATTAGTGTAAGATATATTAATGAGATGAATTAATTAGTTAATTGGCATGATCTAACACTTGACTGCGTGACTAAACGCGATATAAGCACGTGATTAATTAACTAGAAGATATTTGCGCATTCCTTAAACCGGAATGCAATAAGTTATATTGAAATGGAAATCGATTCCAACATAAAATAATATTTGTAAAATATTTGTAATTTCAATAAGAAAAATAAAATACAGCGTAAAATTCTTCTATGTAGGTAGGTACTTACAGCAATAAGAAACGAAGAGTTACCAAATTAATTACATTTTTCTTCAGTAAAAGCTTTGCAAACTTATATAGGAATACGTGATTGTATTACCGTGAATTTGGCCTTAACTCCCCTGTTTTGAAGGAAGAAACGACCCCAATATTGGGTGATTATGGACTATAACCATGATGCTATCGCTAAGCTAAGTAAATTACCTGAAAACAAAACAGCCTGTTTCTTTTAACGCGTTATTTCATCGCTGCAACTTAGTTTAATATCTTCCGACGCTTAGTACATTAGTCTTGAACGTTCTTTTAATGGCTACTTAGATTTTTATGTGGAACTTTGTCTCGTGACGTCACAACTTTCGTAACAGAACGTGGAAGTTTATAGAAAAGTTTTTAAACTTTATACAATGATCGGGGGTACTAATAGGACATGTTGCATTTTATTGTTTACTAGAGGACCCGCCCTCGCTTCGCTTCGGTTTATGTTTTTTCAATATCGCTGACCACCTCAACCCGACTTAGGATTATTTATGTATTTCATCCATTGATCTGTAAAATCAGCAGTTTTTACGTGATGCTCTTTCAAACACACAGACAAACCGAGCCCCTCCCCCCAACTTTCAATTATATTATATGTAAGAATTTTTAAAATACCGCCAAAGAAAAGTTTGCAGATTTTTTCGCTAGTGATAACAATTGCATTTTTAGGTTAAATAGCTTAATAGTTGAATAAAAATACGCATTATTTTTTCTAGGAATCTAAATAGGTATCTACATATTAGTCCAAAATTATAGTTTAGAATGACTTTCTCTTTCTAAAGTGATGACACTGTAAAGCAGTTAGTATAGGTAGTATACTCACATCTGTATCATCTTACCAATGTAGGCGTACCACCTACGTTAAACAATATACACATACAAATTGTTTTTTGTTTTTTTTTTCTATTCTTTTTACTTGTTCTAATAATGTATTTAGATGTCTAGTTTAATAATGTATTCAGATGAGTGTTTTAATATTTAATAGTGTAGGTATTTCTTTTTGAAATTTTCTATCACGAAATAAAATGAAATTTTATAAACATACCTCTACAACAGTGTTCTGTAGGTATGTATCGTATAATTGTGTACGTCATATACGGAGAAATAAAACAGTACGGAAACAAATTCTTAATACATTTCTACTGGACGTAGGTAGGTAATTCTTCTACCAAGTATCCCCGGAGCAATTCCCACTACTTCGCTTTTTGTCCACCCCATTAAGCGTAATATATTATTTCCGTACAATTCCTTTCCTGTTGTGCTCTATGTTAATTAGGTCAGCTTAGGCTATAACTTACTTAGCACTTTTTATTGTGTCCGAGTACCAAATGACGATGTCCGAAATGGTAACAGGATCTTGTAAGTAGTGGATAATTGGACAGTTATGTTCCTTAGATAGAACTTTTGTAGGTTGGCAGAAGAATACACGCGTTTCTTTTTTCTTTGATTTCTTGATACGATTGAGTTCGCGTGATCTTTTGTTTTGGCAAAGGAAACATACTACTCCATCAATCAGTCCACTGACTAGGCTATTTACTTTTTCACTGCAATTTAAGCAAAATATTGCAATATTTTTCACTACTAAATTAGTATTTGTCGACGAAAAAGTTACACAAGTATGATGTGTACTCATAACCGTGGAAAATAAAATGTTTTTCGCTTTTTACCCATATCGAGTTCAATTTAAAACTATTTTAATTTCCAAAATACATTCACCTAAAGCAAGAACTGGATGATGCGAGTAATAAAAACTGTTTTAATCAAACCGTTTTACAAACAAATCCGAATACGTGGCTTGTACTATCGAGAATAATATAGAGATCTCGTTTTTATGTGGGAAGGAGACTTATGACTAAATTTAGTGCGTTCCGACATTTATCTATGACACTGATACTATAAATTTTGTTTTTAGTGGCGTCTTGGTGTTCGGGAGATGGGTGGTCTAGTTTGGTGTTGCCGCTTGAATTAGATATGATGCGATACTTAGAAATTGAAAGGAGGAAACCATGTTTTGACATCTTGCGTAATCCGGATGTCAATTTAAAGATTGAAAAGCCTTAAGCAAAAGCAAAGAAGTGTGCTGTAAGTTGTTTGCATATTTGTCGCAGTAATCTATATTGTTTTGTAGAATGAAACTATTTTTTACCCGACTACGGCGAAGCCAAAAGGAGGGTTTAATACAATTAGGCTTGTCAAACTAGCGTTGCTTTTCACAGAACTTTTTATCTCCTACTCTCCTAGAACTTATTTTCGTCAAATACGTTGTGACGATATCACGATAATCGATAGGTACAGGAATTTAAAACTAGGTCAAAGACGCAAGAGGATCACAGACCATCCTATAAGACTTTAATAGGTTTACTGAATTAACGGAAGTTACGGAAGATTTAATATAGGAATCAACCGGTGTCCTAGTTAAAGAAAAAACCTTGAAATGGACGCAAATATGCTGGTAGCCTAGAAAAATCACTGAGAGGTTGTTTGCCAGGCTTATATAGGCCAATGAGGTCCTTGCTGGCGATGCTTTTTGCCTCACAAAGGCAAGGTTTCACTGGAAACTGTTTCTTTCGATATTAGAACACAATCTCGGGTGGCTATATTACGATGGCACTTGGTGGCTAAACTGGCGCAGGCCTAGCTTGATTGCCCTAAATTTGTCGTGTGCACAAAGGCTTATTTTTAGGGCTTGTACCTTTGACTGTTCCTTTATAAACTCTGTTATTAGTAGCATTTACCAAAGACCTGAGTTCCAAATTTGGAGTAATTACCCCTTGTAGAGGTAAATTAGCTATTTTACAGGGGTAATAAAGGACTTAAATATTAGGATCGTAAAACAAAAATATACAAAAAAAAAAATACTTGTATTAGTTCTTTTGATAACAATTTACAGACGAAAAAAGTTCAGTGTGTGTCTTTTGATAACATTTTAAAAATGGGGTAAATTAAGTGTTCCTCATAGGTAACAGGGGTAATGATATTAAAGGTTAGGAACCACTGCTATAGATGTTACCTATTCGTCGGCAACATGTAATTTCCACCACCCTTCACGCATGTTCAACTGTCATCAATCGTCTCAAATATGCTAATAAGTTATGCGTGAAACTTCCGATCGTGGTTTTCTACAAATAACGCCACATTTCTACTCACACGTACAGGATATTAAAGTTATTACCATTCCCGGCACGTAGATTATTAACTACAAATTTACGCTGAAATTTAATGCTCCATATACATAAAAGTAAGATTTGAATCGCATTTTCAAGAAATCTATTAAAGATTCTTTAGCGACAATATTAACAGCGGTGTAGCTTGCCAGAAATGTAAGTGCTAGAATTAAGGTGAATATAAATAAAAATAAATACTTAAATAAAGGCTAACACACTCATACCCCCGCAGTAGAATTCCCTGTCTCGCAGGTGGCATGAACAACACAAATAACACATCACTAACACCCATGACCCGAGAACAAACGTTTATACGTCACATAAATATGTGCCCCGGTCGGGAATCGAACCCGGGACCCCTCGCTTTGCAGACAGTGTCACTACCAACTAGGCTACGGGCTCGACAAATAATACAATTTTTTTTCATCTCTCATAATTTTAATGAAATAATCGTAATTAATGTTACTGGTCACGTTCATAGCCTGGTTTCATCATATTATAATGACATAATAATATCCTAACTACCGTGTCTCCGCCATTTTTAATGAGCCAGCGATAGGGGGTTGGTGGATCAAATAACTTTTCCACTTTTTGTCGAAAAAAACATTCTGGAACTTAATTCGGCCGTGACTGTGCGAAATTGCTTCGTCTTAACGGATCATTCTTAACTGCGACGCTTTGACACCTCGTCCGTGCCGCTATTAATCTTGAGACGATAATTTGGACGCACCCCGTGTGTACGATGCCGGATTTTGCACGGATTGTCTGCAATCATCTTTAGTAATAGGCTAGGTGATTTGCATTTCAAGTCACCCGAACTTCTGAGTCACCTCAAATTTCTTGTCTACATCTAGCCACTTACTAAGACAGATAATGTAGCTTAAGCTAGTAGATCTACCATTAATCTTGAGACGATAAATTTAAACGCACCCAGTGTGTAAGATGCCGTATTTTTCACGGATGTTCTGCAAACATCTTTAGTAGGTAAGGTAATGTTGGGGTACACAAAAAAAAAGGATTGTTACTATTCAAATTCATTTTCCAAATAGGTAAGATGTATTTAACAGGTAAAACAATTACCTACTCCATATTTAACAAAAAAATAATATTAAATTAAATGTACCCCAGTGCCAGGTAAATTGAAGAGCAATAATTTCAAGTACGGTAACTAAAGCGTAGGTTTACTAAAGCACAACAAAGGTTTACTGAATCTGTTACAAAGTAGCTTATCTCAGAGGTTCTTAAAGTGTGCAGTGCAGTGCTCTGTGCGCCGTTGAAAAAAAACGTGTGAACTGTCACCGAAAAAGCGTTACCAAGTATCCGTAAGTATTGACGGGTAATTAAATCGGTTTTAAAAATCATATAGGATATCCTCCACTCTATATGGGATTTTGGGCTATAGTTAGGGGAATATTGAGGGACTATTATAGAAATATGAAGGCAAGAGTGCTTAGCTTAAAGTGATAAACAATAACTTAAGGGTGCATAGGCTTCTCTTAAGATAGTCTCCTTTACGCACTCAGAACTACGTCTGACTACTATCAGGTGAAGCAACTGGTAATCAGAAGTAGGTACCTACGTAACATAAGCCATAATACATTATACTTACCTACACCTTAAAAATGTCGATAGTTTCAAAGTTAAGTTACAGTCGGGTTCTTCAAACCGAAAACGAGTTACGAGACAAAGATTGGGAACCTCTGGCTGGTTTATATTATTGCCACAGTACGAACTGACGTGGTCCATTTCCGGCTTCATACATCATATAAGGCTCAAAGTCACTCCGAGTGTATTCTATGTAGAGATTTGTGCATAGTATTTCGCAACGCCACCGGATTTATAAAGACAAAATTGGTACAACAAGGTGAAGAAATTACAGTATATAAGCCAGTAAGTTTAAGTCGGCATGAAATTGAAAGCAGTAAATATTTAATTTTAGATACGAATTACAAATTTGGCATAGTTAAAGTTGACATGGAGAAGAAGTTTAGGAAACGAATTTTTTGGGCATAATATACGTTACAAATACACACGTGAAATGGAACGCCCGTTTGACAGGTGACATCTGTCAATCAATGTTCAAACTGGTCTATATTTAAATACCTACTTGTGGTTTAGGTGCTCATTTGTCGGCTATTTCCATAAAAATGCATTAAAGTGCATTTCTTTGTATTATGTCGAGATCTTTCGGGTACTCTTTTATTTTCTTCACCATGTTTAGCACGATTATTCTTTTATACCAAGCGACGTGTTGTTTGTTTCCGGAAGTGTATTGGGAACGCTAGTATTGTTCGTCTACTACAAAAATAGTTTAATTCATCTGTTTCTTCGAATGACTATTTATATTTTTTCATTTCCGTTCTGATTTAACACAATATAGAACTTTATTATAATTCACTGTGCAGTTCTAATGTAAATGGTTAGCGAAAAAACTTAGACATAGCCAAAAGAATTGCCGTTTCGTTGCTACCGTTTGCTAAATCGAAACTGCAGACAATTTTAAAACTACCATTTTAAGTTTGATTTTCAAACACAAGGTATTACAGTCATTTGACGACCCCGTAGCCTAGTTGGTAGTGACCCTGCCTGCGAAGCGAGGGGTCCCGGGTTCGATCCCCGGCCGGGGCAGATATTTATGTGACAGATAAATGTTTGTTCTCGGGTCATGGGTGTTGTGATGTGTTATTTGTGTTGTCCATGCCACCCGCGACACAGGGAATCCTACTGTGGGGGTATGAGTGTGATAGCGTTTATACCTACTAATCTAAAGAAGGTAACAAGTACCACTTATTTACATACTAAATAGGTATAATACCTACTTAAAACTATATAAAAATTGTGACTGAATTGAGAGTTTCTACTAGATAATGCGTAATATTTATTGAATTAAAAAACCAGATTTTTGCATTCAGTTTTTATCATAATTTATTGAAAAAAATGTGTAGATACCTATCATTATTTGTCAAACAATATGATACAATATAAAAGCTTAAATTTCAACGAGGTTAAATTATTTTTAGTTTCATTCAACAGGTTCATTCACTATCCAGAGTATCCAGACAAAGTTTCATTGTTGTCGGATTTTAAAAATGAACGAACGATGCGCTGTGATATAAAACAAAACAGTATCGCTTCTGAGTTAGGTATTTTGTTGCGATGTTTTGTTTATTGATAGAGTTTAGAGAAAAAATATTTTTAATATAGGCAGCAAAAATTTAACAAATTCATTAGGTTGTGGTTAAACTAGAAACAGTTTTTATTATAATAATGATGGGTTGAAGGGTATTAAAGAATAGGTATTTACAGAGTACCTACTTATTACAAATCCCGATTCGGATTTGTCTGAATTTATTCTGATTCCGTTGAATTTTAATATACTTACCTACTTACTTAGGAAAACAGCTAGATTACAATGTCTACTAGGGTTGCAGAAACACAAAAATGCCGCTGTCTTCATAATTATAAAAAAAAATTTATTGTGTTAAATGTATAAAAAAAGTTGTTACAGTAATTATCATTTATATTGTTACGCAAAAACATACTAAGCAATATACTAAACAGTAACATAATGTCATAATATCGAAAATCATTTGTTACCTACGATACGATACAAGAATTACCTACATTACCTAACTAAATATGCCTTAGTAATAAATTCCATTTCATTCATAAATTAAAAGCGCGCGCACAACTATTCTTTGCTTGATAAATAAATAAATTTTAGAAAACAAAGAAAGCGTGCGTGTGACGTCACGCCGTCCGCCGGCCGGGCCGGCCGAATTCAAAATTCGAATTCGAGTTCGGGATCAGTTTGTTTACTAACCTCGTGAGGAGTGTACGTGTTGTTTATACGCGCTATATTACGATACACGAAAAAATATCCGTTACATTTTGATTCTTTTAAAAGTTTAACTCAATTCATCTGTGTTGTGTCTTACATGTGATAAAATACGATGAGTGGATTGTTTCTTATTATAATTATTATAGTGCTTAAATAATTAAAAACGATAGTTTCAAAATATAAATAACTAAGGTTAATCATAGGAATACCAAAATATACAATACAATTCGTTGTCTGATGATTTGCTGAGCTTATTTAATGAAATTAGTAAAAAAAAATATACCTACTCGTGATGCAAATTGCGCGATTTCGTGTGAATCAAGGGATTATTGTGCACTAAACATAGGTTAAACGTAAATTATAGGTATGTACATAGATACTATCGAAAAAATAAAGGCAATGATATTTTATGCTATAGGTATATTTGCTGTGTTCTTAGTAAAACAACCGGAAACAATCCGCGCTACAGTGCATGCTTCATACTTTCTTATCGTATTTACTATAGTTAAGTAGGTACCTATTGACCGTCTCATTAGTGCTATTTATAAAGAAAAACTGCCCAATTGGTTTATTTTCGTGTCTTCATACCAAACCTACCTATAATTAATACTAAAAAGTACCATGAATAAAAAATTTGTGTTAATAATTTTATTTTCTCTTGTTTCAGGAAAAGCATCGTCATGAAATTTAAGTAACATGTCAAAAACTACATAATAATACGATTTACCTTTGGGTATAATAGAACATTAGTGATGTGAAGTGTTTGTCGATAAACAGTGCAAGTGATGACAGAAATATTTGTGTATCGATATGTGATAGTGATGTGCTCTCGTGTACAAAAACGGTAACAGAGTTGTGTCAACAATGTTGTCTCGCTCGCACCTCATGTTGAGCGTACTCTTCTATCTCCTTCTACAATACGTGCACAGTCAGCAGGAAGTACTCCTTGAAGAATCAGGTGAGTTTTAAACTTAAGGATTCAAATCTAACAATATACCTAACAACCCTATATAGGTACTTCAGTAGTGACAGAATAGGATCGACATGTCATTTGCGTATAGGTACATAACAATGTCTCTCTTTCTGGTCCCTTTCCAACACAGTTTTTTAAAGGGAAAAAGTACCTACAGAATAAATAGGTTACCTTCTGTAGTCCTTCTTTATCCAATGAAGTACCTAGTAGTATGTAGTTGAACGCGCTTTTAAAGAGTAAAGGTGGAACCCTGAACAAAGTAGAATGACGACGATTTTGATAGGTAAAAAGTAGAAGGTCCTATGTCGTCCCTTTTCACCTTCTATTTCTAAGAACTGTGTTTAAAATCCAATTTGTACTGCTCCCTCCTAATCTTGTAAGCTAATAATAAGTTTGAGAAACAAAAAATAATTAAGTCCCAAGTTCGGGGCTTGATAACGAAGTTAAACAAGATTTCCTTAAGGAACTCGAGTTAATACAAATTAACTAAAGTAGGTAAAAACTGTACAGCTGAACCGTAGACTAGATACTAAATAAATAAACACAATTTTCCATTGAAGATAACTAAATGTCACTGTAAGTTCTGTAGGACAAAATACTTGACGAATTTTCGTTATAGGTAGGTAGGTATTTAAATTGTAGCTAAGAATCTTGAACACATTAAGTACCTATCTATATAAACCACATCAATATCGTTCCAATCGTTTAATTAGGAGATAGATACAGATAGGTATAAATGCTTTTATACCTAACACTTTTTGCGTTAAAGTATGATGAAAAATTTAAGTGATAAAACACACTTTTTAATACATAATGTATCTATATTTTTTTAATAACGAGGTTTATTTTGAATTTGAATATTTTCGGGGGGTCTCGTAATAAAAAAAATACATCTATTATTACGACGATTACATAGATTATCTATCTATGGCACTTGCTCGCATATGGAAACGAAACCAATGACATCTCACAGGTTGATATCTGTCAAGCCCTTTGGGCTGTAGAGCATGCCAAAGATGGGGACATATGTACATACATGCGCTCGAAAAAATTACCCTCCTGGCGTAGTAAGGTGTCGTTCAAGTATTACGTAACGCAATTTGGGGGAGGGGGGGCCTTGTAAAATGTTATGATGCGTAACANNCATAGGGGGGAGTTAGGGGGCAAAAATCTTCAAAAAATGCGTTACGTATACTTGAACGATTCCAGCTAAAAATGCAGAACTACTGGCGAGTTAGAAAACAAAATATAGACCAAACAACGTTTACGTATTCGCTAAATATTTTAGCATTTTCTTTTGTATTTAGAATTTTATTCTAAACCCAGCAGTTTAGTAAGCCGTCAAGTATCCACTCCAGTACCTCTCAGTGACACACGTGCCAAAACCCTTAAACAAAACGCTTAAATGAACAACCTGGACAAATTAAACTGAACCTTAAAACAATAGCCTTAAAGTTGTTGTGAAACTCGTTTCGATTCATGCAATTTAACAGCTAGAAGGGTCATTAGACCATGGCATTGAAAAATGAGCAATAGTACTATTGAAATAAGGGTGCTTCATAGACCTAGAAACTGTTGTCTAAAAATAAGTAAGGGGGGTCGTGAAAACAAAGCAAAAATGCACCTTATCGCCTTGAAAATAACGAGGATGTAGACCTAGTAATTGAAACCCGCATAGCACTTCCTAATTAATAGGACAATGGTTTATTAAATTAATTATAAAAACGAAACAATTATTTATTATTGCCTACATCCATTGAAATTTTTGAGTGTCATGCTGATATTTAATTTGCCTATCATTGTGGTTTGGGGTGCATTAATTTTTAATGGATGCTCGCCACGAAACCACATAAGGCGCGGTTTTTGTGTCAAAAATCCTTGTGGGAAGCGTTAATATAGTACTAATATAATAGCATGCTATTATACATAAAAACCTATGATTTTTGGTAGGTAGCGTCGTAATAAAAAATATTATAGCCTATGTCTATGCAAAGCGAGGGGTCCCGGGTTCGATACCCGGCCGGGGCAGATATTTATGTGACAGATAAATGTTTGTTCTCGGGTCATGGGTGTTAGTGATGTGTTATTTGTGTTGTCCATAACACTCGCAACACAGGGAATCTTACTGCGGGGCATTAGTGTGTTATTAGCTTTTATTAATTTATTATTCACAATGGCGACAAATCCATTGACACCTTATATGTTAAAATCCGCCGAGTCGTTCGGGCTGTAGAGCATACCAAAGAATTGTCAATGAAATTTTAGCCTCACCGAGAATCAAACCCGAACATCTTACTAACAAACGTTAATCTTATAAGCATAATTAACATTGCTCTTACCAGACATGCTCTAAAATTTCACATTGCATAAATAACAAACCAGACTGTCATATCAGAATTCCATGTAACTATACGAAAACTGGCAATAAATTAAAATAATATACCTATCAAATAACCATGATAATAGACTCGTTTAAACCCGGTAATTGTAGGCAATTGTCAGTCCAATATTTTGTGATAATCCCGTATAAAGTGTAAATTATTATTGTGCTCAATGAAGCCAGCTGATCATTTTGTAGTAGCATTTTATTATTATCGCTTAGGTAATTTCATGTGTTAACAGGTTTAATACGAGTGTTAAAGAATATTTTATTGGTTAGATATTTTTTAATGTTAATAAGCGATTCACGAGATTTTACCGTTTAAATGCAGAAGATGGATTTTGAAGAATTGGAAAAAATTAACAAAAAATTGTTGGAAATTATAATATTTTTTTAGGGTACTTAAAGAGCACAAGTGGACATTAAGTACCTACAGCTAATTTTTATTTTCAAACATCGAGATCACGTTAGTTTTTAAGATGTCAGGTCCAAAAAATCCCCTAAAAAATATGCCATATAAAACTACTATTTTTCTGTATGTCTCAAAACATTGTAACCTGTATCTATTCTAAGTACTATAACACCAAAACATCGCTTAAAATTAAAAAAAAAATCAAATGAATCTAGAAATATTCAAGTTAGTCCAATATCCCACGGGATACATATGGCTGTGACATCATCCATACTGACCCAGTTGTGGTCCAACTATCGGAGGTATAATTAAATACAACATATTCGTGGTACAAACCCTCATGTGGTACAATTTATTATAAAATCAACACAGAAACCCGTTAGCGTTTAACGTAAAATATGGACGTGTTTTAAATTTTAACGTGAGAACACATTACGTGTTACGATGCATGGTTTTAATGATGTTAATTAGCAGATGCGATTGCCATTTTGCCATTGTCATCCAAATATAAAAATCCTGTATTAGTAGATAGTAAAGTAACTATCATTTAAGAAATTTATGTATTGTTTAATTTAAGCTAATCAGAAAACTGTACCTAATGTGTTCCTTCATTGTAATTTTTTGTACGTTTTAGTGTAGATAGACTGTTATCAAACAATAAATAAAAAAATATATTGCTAGAGGTCCATGGCGATTTTGACGTTGTTTGTCGAGATATAGGCATAAAACCCCGCTTTTTTCTACATGGCTCTTGTCTTTTCAAGTTTTCTGCCTGTTTCCATCAACATTTTTAAGATCTTCATGCAAAACTAGATCATCAAAGATTTTATTGGGTTCACGTATACCTAACTATTTTCTTAACTGCCTGGGCGACAATCGGATAAATTAGTATATTATTATTCGAATGAGGGTAAATATGTCCTTTCCATTGTAGAATACCAATCGATAACTATAAACTAACATAACTAGCAAACTAATATTGATGAAGCCCTTTGAGGTACGTAGAATGTTAAGATCAAATAGTGGAAACCGATCCTCAAAGTTTCGCCATAAATCTATGAGACAATCGGGATGGGTCTTATGAGTAATATTAGCCGAGGGGACACTACATTCTTGTGGTACTGAAGGGACGTGGCTTTAAATAAAGGGCTTCTGCGCATTGGGACCGTGGAGAGATTTCGGTTAGAAATTCCAGTAAATTGAATAGATTTTTGGTATAAAAAGCAAGCTCGTAAAGCTTTTGATCGTAAGGTTTTTTCAGAAGTTTTTGAAACGTGCTTAATAGTATTTTGACCTTTTAAAATTTTACGTAAGCATTGGTGTCAGAGTGGGCAGGCGTTGTTCTATAATATATTTAATATCTAGCCACGTACCAGTTTTGTGACAAACTAAATACGCTAGGTTTTTTTAACCTATAAAGATTTTTATTTCTCCCCCCTTCACTTCTTAGTAAAGCAAAAAGGCCTCCCTTCTGTTTACTTAAAAGTACTCGAAAGAGCCCTCACTACAATAAATCATTATTCCAAAACAGCACAGTGCTTCCAATATTATACCAAGTGATACCTATGAATAAATTTTTTTTTAATTTTAAACATATTACGGGTATGAAGACATGTTGGTATTTGAAATTCCTCGCAAACTTAACCACACTCTTATGCCCATTTGGTCCCGATATTAGAAAAGTTGATACCAAAAGAGAATTATTACATTTATTACCCTATGAATGATATACTTCTAATATTCCAAGCGTGGTTTAATATTCCTGCGCCTCCCATAAAGATAATTTATATGGTCGGCCTGTTATGTTTTGTAATGATTTTTATTTACGAATATTATTTACTAGTAAGGTGTTTCTAAGTAAGGAAATAAGGGGATTCGTAACAGTTTTTGCTAGTTTCTCAGGCATTTTGTTAACCGCTGTGCTTTTAACACAAACTCTAAATAGTAAGAATCTGTGCAGTTTTTTGCTAGATTAAGACAATTATATAACAAACAAATTATGTACCTAACTTTGTTAATAATCTTATACGCATTCAATCGCTATAGACTGTTTTAGCTAGAAATATACCCAAAGTATTTACTGTAGAAAGGTTAAGAATGTATTAGGTACTAGAAACTGCAAAAAATCACATTTGTTTGACAATACAATACTAAACAGGAATTGAAAGCCACTGGACTTCCCATTTGTAGATTGCGCTGTGTTTACTGCTCTAAAAGTACGACTATAATAAAATAAAATGTTATAACGTTTAATTTCATCGTCGTAATCGTTTAAAAGTATTTCTACATTAACGAGAAGTTGATTGTAAAAGCAATAGAAAATCAATGATAAAACCATAACGTTAAACACAATGACAATAACTTTGCTATCTTTCGCTAGATGGCGTCGTTTCCAATTCCGCATTAAAACACAACCTATCCACAAACTGTCGACCTTATTACTTTGTGATAGAGTTGAGAGTTTCAGATATAATGTTCATATCAGTGGTTATGACTGATATAAAGTCTGCATGTTATCCCGTAATGAGTTTCCGAGCTCTTGTGTTGCTAGGGCTTTAATATTATCTAAATCAGGATTTGCTTTAGTTACAGATTCATGTACGTATAAAATACTGTTTTAATTTTCTTGTATTAACGTAATATTAAGGCGGGATGTGGGTTATTACATAAAATATTTAACGTTTTTGCCGACTTTGTTCTAGGTTGAAAGTAGAACCAATAGGTCATAATTAGTAGGTAATATCTACTACTAACTCTATACTCATGTCAGCAGATTAGGGGGTCCTAAGAAGCGACAAAGTACCGTCCCATTGACGATAG
This sequence comes from Lerema accius, assembly GCA_001278395.1. Classification (NCBI taxonomy): domain Eukaryota; kingdom Metazoa; phylum Arthropoda; class Insecta; order Lepidoptera; family Hesperiidae; genus Lerema; species Lerema accius. Next base: position 1,427,389 of record LGAG01000412.1, on the reverse strand, counting down.
GGCTTTGCGAGTAATTATGCCACAATTTTGAGCTCCAAATACCCAAATCGATTTGGTTATCACCTGCCTTTTGAAATACGCATTCCAAAATCGGGACAAAAGGTTACATGGTTTAGCGTATTAAACGCGTGTCAATAATACAAAGGAATAAAGATTAAAATTGCATAGAAGGTCCACAAAGAAATATTCCATTAATACCACCTTTTATGAAAGGTAACCTTGCTTGCAGGTAGCTTTTGTTATGGCAATTTATTGAATTGGATAGCTAATATAAGCATTTAAGCAGTCTTTCTCAAAGTTGGCGATGACCCCCCTTGTAGGCGCTGGGGACTGAAGCTAGGGGAATGAACTAAACGAAATAACTTTGAGAACCACTGAATAGGTTATGTATAGTGGTACTAGTTCTAGGTGGTGTAATGTTACCATTTTTTTCTTACCAAGAAGTTCAGTCATCGATGATTTTATTGCTTGACAAAATTAATGGGTATTTTATTTCTCCCCTCCCCCTGTCAGCAAAAAGAAGTAAATTTACTGCAAATTAAGGAATACATCCATGTTTACGTAGGTAATAAATGGCCTCTAAGCACACAATAAATACGAGTAGAACAGCCATCCACGTTGTGCCAAAAATGCTCTTTTGTTACTTCCATCCACGGCACCTCGGCTTTCAATGCAAACATTATTCGGATTTGCTTTTCTACCAAAATTTCAACAAAATCCCTCCACTGACAGACGTGTCTGCCATTTGTTCAAATTGGCCCTCGTTTCTCTGCGTCTATAAACGACTTTCGTTTCCAGACATTAAAGACTAGATTGGCTTAACTGACTGCACTTTACAAAGTTGTCCAAACCTTTTGGTTCGAATTGACCACAATTGTTCCCTCGTCCGATATGACTCTTATTGCTTGAACATAAGATTGAAAATGCAGCTGTCTGTTCTAGATTGACTTGTGTAACCATATTGGTTCGCCTGTACAGGTTTTATTGTCTTGTTTACAATGGTTCTGTATGCATTGAAAGATTTCAAAGATTTATAGGAATGTTTGGGCATTTCGTTCAATCGTGGGAAGTGGGTGGTTGTCGGTCAATTGATCTGCGTGATGGATTTTTTGATTGTTAAGAAATAAACTTCAGCTTTATTTGTAACTTTTTTATTCGTTGTTCTTTCTCATTTCTATTTTGAACGGCTGTTTCTCTTGTAATTAATAGTCAGTACAAACCTACTCGGAACCTTGTATTAATATGATTAGGATCCTATTATAATTATTATTATGGATAAGTCTATATTTTTCACTTACGGTAAAGGGTAAATTGGCAATAAAATATTTTGTATGAATAAATAAAAAAATTGGGAAAATCCGAATCCCTTTTTAAATAAGAGCACATTTTCTAAAACTGGTAAAGCTATAAAAGCTCAAGATAATGTCGAACCTAAACTTCTGTATTTTAAAACCACTGTGCCGATAGCAAGTGCCTTTCCGACTATTATTAGCACCAGTAAATAGTTTCCTGCTAACTCACTTTCGTATGCGAGAGCACTTAGGCATTGCAATATAGGTACTCTGTTTCGAGTGCTATAGACCTCGTTTTGTCTGGCGCTGACATATAAGATACTGTCTTGCTGACATAATAGTGTTCCCAATCTGATTTGTTAATTTCGGAAACACTTTCTGACTACATCTCAATCAGTGTTTGTTTTCTGGATCTAGGTTGATTTCGCATGATGATTGATGAGGTTTATCGTCTTCTGCTTTAATCAAACCACAGCTTCCTAGTGCGTAATCGAATGATAACTTCAAGGAATCCGTTCCAAATGGCCTGAAACTATATAGTTAAATGTTTGAGTTGGTTGGGAATCGCTTGGAAACTATTGGCTAAGTGAGCTCTCGGAGACAGCACCGATTTTCAGTGATCATCTGGTAGGGGCTGAGAGGAGTAATTCCTCAGTGGAAACAAATTGCAGCTGACTGATTACTTTTACCAGACTTGTCAAAGAGGATAATGTTTTACGAGTGTAGTATTATGTGTATGTATGTACGTATGTATGTAAATTTTTTTGACTCGCTCTTCAGCTTAAGCGGCTTGACGGATTTTAACGTGTGAGGTGTCATTGGATTCATCTCCATTGTGGGAGTGACATTCTATTCTACTAATATTATAAATGTGAAAGTTTGTAAAGATGTTTGGATGTTTGTAGGTCCTTCACGCTCTAATAAACGGATTAAGCTGAAACTTGTCACACAGATAGTTTGCATTCAGGAATAAGACAGGATACTTTTTATCCCTATTATAGATTCCCTTGGGATAAATCCAATATTTTTGAAGTTACTCATTCGCAGGCAATGCCGCGGGCGTCATCTTAAGCTATAATTTTATCTTTTGTTTTTCCATAAACTCTTACTAGTTACAATAGTTTGCTACATTCCTTCACAATGGTAGGTTCAAATGCGGAATAAACAACAAAGTTACGACTTAGTTGAATCATAGATTAGTTACACAGTTTTAGATTTAACTTGTCAAATTTGTCGTACGTTAGCTTGTTGGCTTTGCACCGTTTATTAGATTTGGACACCGAATAGTTATGTTGGAGTTACACCACTTTTGTGTGGGTTTAAGTAGTTTTCCATATTTTACATGTGCTGAAGTTTTAATGCGTTTGGAAAGCTGTTTATTTTCCAATTTAATAGTCTGTTCTACTCTTTTGGTGGTTGTGTAAACCTACAGTTTTTTTAACATGCCCTATTTAGCACGCTTTTTTACGAAAACCTTGTAACGGAAATATTTTTTTATGGTATTCACACTTTTCCAGTACGTAATTTTTAAGTGATTTCGGCACTTTAATATCTCATATTATTATGCTTAACTATTCATAAAAATTGCTTTGAAAATGAATTATATGTTTGTTTTAAAAACAAATCAACTTAAATAGCCAACATTGAAAAAGTGTTTTTAAATAGCATCTATGAGTAGGTACTATGTCAAGTATGTTTTTGAACCTAACATCTACCTAAGTCTAGTCTAATCTAGATCTAACCTCACCTAAATTATCGTTTTGGAAAGTAATTTCGCGCACCCTTAGGACATTTAGATATTCCCTGGACAATAAAAAAAATTGCACATCAAAGGTAAACTAATTTTCCCTTGACGCTTTTTAGGGCCTCATCCGAACGCCCCATAAACTAAGCGAAATATATCCGGATATCCGGAGAAGGCGCAAAACTAGATTTAGGATTCTAGTCTAATCTAGATTCTAGATTCAATCCGTCATTGTAAGGACGTTGGTTTACGACATAAATCTCATCAGTTCCAAACAACCCACCTGATATCGATTACTCTTCAATAAAGGTACCGTAAGACACAATATTTCGTTGGTGAACAGTGTTTGTGCGTGTCGAATTGAGATGCCGGGATCGAGTGCCCTCGTAGCCAATAATAGGGATGCATGTGATAGTTGTCGATAATATTTTTAGATATTTTTTGTTACTAGTAAAAATTTCCAAAATAATAAAAAAAAATTTAAGCAAGTCCAAGTTTAAAAAGCGAATAAAATTGGTTTTTGTAGTAAACTGTACTTGTACTGTGAACTGAACTAAAATTTTTAAATCGATGTGGCTTTAACTTGTAAACTTTGTTATTATTAAATATCAAGAATACCAAGTAACAAGCGTCATGAGATCTAGTATGAACTAACGTATTAATTGACGCAAAATTGTTAAGTAACATAATTTAAAAATCAATAAATAAATAACAAATGAAGAAGGAACTGAAGATTTTATTTGAAGCAATTTTATACGAAGGCTTTTCAAATAGAATTATTTTGTCCTCAAGGACAACAAAAAGTATTAAAATCTATCAAAATGTACCCCTTTTTATTACATTTTTATATCAAAATCTTTTGTCAAAATGGACTTGCCAAATGCGATTTGTGTAATGAGATTTAGTTATTTCCGTCCGCGTGCTCTCTGGGGCTTAATTTTCCAAAATATTTTAGTAGTACCTAACTACTCGGTGCTTTATATGAGTTCGTTATTTCAATTTGTTTTAATAGGTAGTATCCGTAGTCGGTAAAACGTAACGAAAACATCAGCGAAACACTGAAAAGGTCTCTACAAAAATGCTAAAATAAAATAGAAGAAAAAAGGCAAGGACTCTTTCAATCAATTTCAATACATCAAGTGACAGGTCTAGTTGAAGGTTTTCATTTACAAGATACAGAATCTCTTAAAGAGCTTTTCCGAAAATACTGAAATAAAATGTCTTGAGATTTTGAAAGTATCTTTTGAAATGTCTAGTTCTAGTAGAATGATATGTTCGCACGATGCAATGACATAGGGTTCTTAAACCGGGTCCATCGCTTATTATTTGGCCGCCATCGTGTCGGACACGTCCGTGGTGTTGAAAATGCCCATAGGAGGCGGTTTTTGGGGGGAGGGTTGTCTTGTAAAATGTTATGATGCGTTACATAGGTGGGTCGAACATGCGTTACGTAACATTGTTTTTTTTTATTTCTACAAAAAAAAGTATGGAATTTAATTTTACAACTCGGCAAAATTGCAACATTTTTCGATAAAAAATTACATATTGTCATTTGTGTGTTACATAACATTTAGGGAGGGGAAGGACAGGTACCTACAGAAAAACGTTACGTTCAAAAATTGCGTTATGTAATACTTGAAAATTTTCAAACCAATATTCTAATAATTGTTGATCAAAGTAGCACAGTATTAGGTCACACGTGTGAATATCATTTTCAGTTATTGCTATCAACAATAACACAGACAAATTGCCATTTGCAGATGCTACATTAACTCGTCCTGAATACGAGTATAATGTTCTGTGCAGATAAGTTTAATGTCCACAGACTGCAGTAACCACTTAACAGCGTGTGCCCTGTCACATTTGTTTATCATAATAACTAGTTTTAAACCGAAGTTTGCTTGGAGTGTAGTCAATTTACAATGTACGTTTTAAGTTGCACAAAATTTTAGATAAACTTTATTCTATTACGAAGTTTTATTGAATGGTTACAACGCTATCAAATGTCAACTTATCACTCTGTTTTTTTTTTAATGCAGATATTTGTAAACATGAGTTACAGAAACAATTACCGAACTCCTTAAACTATTTAATAGGTAATCCCTTGAATCTGCTAAATAATGCAATTATCGATAAAATATTAAATATTAACGCCGACTACATCCCTATACTGTCACGCGTTAGACCGCACACACGAATATCGAATTACAAAGTACAATCCCGATATTTCGCCGCTACCAAAACTTCATAGCACCTTCCTTCTCTTTCTATCCTTTACTTCCCATCGAACGTGAGAAAGGGATGAGCGTAGTAAGGATATATCGAAAACTATCAAGTGTGTAGGATATGAGAACCATGAGAAGGCTGTCTGTTACGCGTTGATCTTGGGTAATTGATGATGCTAATATTGTTAATGTCTTCGCAATTCTTGTAAAGGTTCTCAGAATAACTTGATAAGAATTTTCTGTATGTTAAAGCGCTACTGATCTATATAAAATTTTTAAGGAATTAAAATTACAATTTTTAACCCAAATAGAGTCTGTCTATTTTTTTGCTATACTCGATGTAATATCATAATAACATATTTAATATCGTTTCTTTGGCACGCTTTACAGTAAACGGCTTAACGGATTTAAACACAAGAGACGTCATGATCATTTGATAGGTCCTTCATAGCTGACTTCTGAAGTGAATCACTATGACGTAACAGTACCTCCCCGCCCCCAAGCCCCCTTTTTAAGAATTGAGATTTTTTTTATTACCTACTACTAGTTGTAACTATAACGAACAGATATTAATACAACACTCAATTTTCACCTTGTATATTTCATAAAGCCCTTTGCACGCACCTGTACTAATCGTGCAAAAGTTGTACAGTCGTCCGAAAAACTTTTATAATTTTAATAACACGAGTATCCACTGTACTCGTAAGTACAGTTTAGACTTGAAATAGAATCTGAAACTGAAGTCGAAGTTATTGGCTGGCCTTTACAGTTCATATAACGCTTTGTAATTACCCTATTAAGGATAATTGAACGGAAAGTGCTTGTGAAAAAGTCGCTCGCCAATTAGAGCAAACTTTGGCCAAAATGGAGAAGTTTCGTTTCGTTTCGCTGAATTGGTACTGGGTACTGATTTTATACTTAACATTTTCTCGGTAAGACTGTGCTAAAATATATAGAAGCTTAATTTAATAGTCCGTAAACGAGAGCTCTTTCCTAATATACGATCAACCAACGTTATTGGGGCATCCACAAATTACGACACACGAATTTCATGATTTCTTATTTCCGCCGGGGGCCCTTTCCGGTCGGGGGCTCGTCGCATTTCGCTGACGTGTGAGTACTTACGTTGATAAAAGCTACGTCACTAAAGTTAATTTACCTTTGCCTCAAACAGATTAAACTGGTGGTAAACGTCCGAAATTCGTATCAGGAATCCTGATTCGGAATTGACAGTAGGGAAAAACGGGGTTGAAAGAGCCGGGGTTAAGTTTGCTGACAAAAAGTGTGCTAATAAATATTTACCCCTAGCTGTATCTACCCCCGCTCTCCCCACTGTCAATTGCAGATCAGGATTTCTGATGCGCATTCGTTTACGCCCTGTTTTATGGGTCTTTTGCTTTTGAATGGCTTTTATGTTAAAAACATAACACATTATACACTAGACAACGCCCGCGACTTCGCCCGCGGAAGAGGAGTTAAAAAATATATTTGATTTATCCCAAAGAGAAACATATAATCGAGATAAAATATATCCTATGCAAACTACCCGTGTGCTAAGTTTCAGCTTAATCCGTTCATCGGTAAGAGCGTAAAGGACTTACAAACATCGAAATATCCAAACAAATTTACACACTTTCACATTTATAATATTAGTAGGATAAAGACTTCATGAATAATTGCAAATTAAAGATGTTCTCATTATCTGTACACTCAAGGAGAATAGTATGAAAATTTATTTTGTCTTAACTTCATAAAATCGTTTATTTTCTTGTCTACACTCTAAGCTACTTAGCCTGTGTATCCAATTAGGCCTAATTGGTCTAGCAAACGGTTTTACCAAAAATAATAGTCTCCTAAGAAAACAAAAGGTGCGCGGGAAAACGGCTTTGCCTAAGGCGAATTGTACTGAGTGTTTGTCTTTCACCTGAAAAATTATTATAAAACATTACAACTTTATTTTACGCTGTTTATGCTCTATGCCTTTCTTTATTCCAGATGAAATTAGGCAATCAGTGAGGTGTAAAAATTTTCATATGGTGTATATTTACACCATGGCAATGGTGTAAAAAACGCGAGGAGGTTCCTTCAGTTACAGAGATGGCAGCTGTTCATTACACAAAATAGTTAATTAATTGAACTATTGATATCATGCTGTTATCTTTGTAACTACGAGTATGAAGGATTCTTTGTACTTCCTTCTTGACGGTTGAGAGCTTTTGACATTTCATTATTATCAGTAATTTCACTGAAATCTATACCTTAGACGACTACAAAATAAATATTTTACGAACTGTTTTTATAACCTACATTCCGGATAAATCGAAAAAATACTCTGCAAATAAAATCTGTATCAACCAAAGTACCAGGGTATCATAAACCTAAAAGCACACGATCGCAATTACAATATAACTCAAACACGAGCACTGAACATAAATAGTTGGGCAGTTTACAAAACGTTCTCGCGAAAGTTTGTCACATAAAAAATTCGTAAAGCCTTTCAGATTTTCCGCACTGTGGCTCACTTTTTCTGAGGGTTTTTATTATTGTCTCTATTGTACAAAGTAGGTACTGTAAGCACGGAATAAATAATATATTCCTCCTTTTAATGCTTTGTTTCTTTTAACATGTAATCGCAAAAAGGATTTGGGTAGCTACTTAATATAATATAATCTGTTACTACATGAATGGATCAGGTTTGAAGTCCTTTTTAAGAACAAAACATGTACGAGTTTGAGATTAAACTTTTTTGAAGTTTTCATATGTTATGTTTGATATGATTAAAAATGCGTTTAATATAGGAAATAAAACAATTCGCACCCTACACCACTTCTAAAGCACGGAAGCAATCAAGAAATTTTTGCCAGTAGCGGTCAGCCATTCACTTTCTGACCGGCGCGTTAGCGGCTTAGCAGTTACGTGCGGTTCGACCGCTATACATAAGCAGCTTAAAGCAATAGCTTCATACAATCGCGCTTGCCGATTACTTTAAAGTATTGTATACTAACTGTTTTAAGCTATCCATCTATAGCCAACGCTAAGACCAAGGCAACTCATCGTATATAACCCGATCCGTCTTGTCATACATTACGTGTTGATCTTAAATTTATTCAAGTAGCCATTTAATTTTCCTAAAATAATACCAGCCTAGTAATTAAAATTCCATAAGTCAATAAGGAATCAAAAGGAAACGCTTAGAAAATGGAATAATCATAAAAGTTACATTACAATGGAGGGAGATTTCATCTCGTTACCGTTCTTAATTAATTCAATTTATATTTCATTAATGAATAATTAAATCGTCAGTTAGCTCATCCAACTCATGATATCGTTATAGAATTTCGAAGATTAATTTTATTTCTAGAATAATCGAATTACGTGGAGGTATTTTGTGTCCCGGAACAATTTTGCGTTACGAATTCGAAAGTTAATTCTAATTAGAGTTTAGAAAGACGGATTAAATGTTTGTTCTTGCGTTTTCAAATTATAATATTACATTATTTTAGTTAGGTACAGGAATTTGACGGATGTATGCGAATGTTTATTTGTTTTACACGACTGCGCCGTAATGATGATGCTGTTTTCGAGCGTTAAAATGTGAAGTACCTATCATTAGATTCGTCCTTATTGTTGGAGTGACATAGGCTATATTTATAAATTGAACGGTTCCCTTATTGTTGTATAGATATAGATTCCACAGTGCGTATACAGCATTTTTATTATCACCTCATACGTCTTGGGAAGATAAATGTTTTGTCCATGTTACCACTTTTGGCTTTCTTGTTGTTCCACAAAACTTGTAGGAAGCATTCAAAGTTCCTATCATTTTTATTACTAGGGCGAAATGTCTTAGTACTGATACCACTACACCAGTGTTTTACTACTTACTACTATGTTAAGTGCCCAACAATTTCACTACTGTTATTTCAAAGTAAGTCTCCTGCATCCTTTCATGTTCTGCCACATATTTTGTCTGGTATAGTATGGTTGATAGGATATGAAACAGATATTTCTACACCAGGTACTCCCATTAGTTATTTTCATGTACTCTTACATCCTTAGTAAATGCTCATCGTATCAGACGACTTTGCCTATAACAGCGTTTTAGTAATTTTATTGGTTTGGCTGGTCCCTTTAAGACCTTTAAGTATCTCAACAAACCAGCAGTATCTATTAATTGTAATTCAATTATACAGCATCTTTCGCCTCCGTTGCAATTGCACAAAACGTTCTTCCTAATTTTAAAGCCATAATCTCTGCAATAAATATTCAAAAGAGTTTCTGATGATGCTTTTGGTGGAAGTTTGCAGATCGTCCGCTTTTCACCCTTATTTTTCAGCTGCAAAGCGATGAAGCCATATTGTACAGGCTTGCAAACTAGGTCACGTTATGAAAAATTGACGCTGAATAGAAACACCTGCTCAAATGTTCGAAGTTGAATTTAATAGGACTTACAATCGTTACACAGCTGATATTTAGTACTGGATGCGTTTTTATCCAAATTGACTTGATACTACTCTCTTCCCCTACCTCTTTGCCCCTGAACTACCATTCTATAATGTGTTTAGTAAAACACAAAGTTGAAGGCAAACGCTCAAACCTAGAACGAAAATTAAACCTCATTCGTCCTGCCTTGTTGGAAATCAAATCTAAGACTTTGTGAATAGCAGTGGCAATTTTTGTGGCATACAGTTCCACGTTTGTTTAGGGTATTTTGTTTATCCTTTTCACCCAGGTAAAGGGTAATGTTTTTCGAGCGAATGTATTACGTCAATTTCTTTGGCACACACTATAAAATGGTTTTACTGATTTCAACATAATATATGAAGTGTTAGTGGACTTATCTCATTGTAGAAATAACAAAGACTATTTTCTTAAATAATTCCCCCACTTCATTTTTAAAATCAGAGATTTTAATATAACTCCTGGTGGAAAATTTTAACTCGGTGAAAGTCGAATGAATACCTCTCTCTATAAATATTATAGAAGATTTTTTAATATTACGCTGAATAAATGGTTACAGAGACGAAATATAAAACTATTTTCGACATTGAAAAGGTTTTGCAATATGAATATATAATTTGAAACGAAATTCCGAGAATAACAGGGCTTACAGATCGGATTTAGCAAATTTACCAGAACGCCATTTAATTAAAATATTCCTTTTAGCAGAAAATATGCACAATTTGGGCAAAATTTTTGACAAATGCCAATTGCTTATGCCATGCCGGAGTGCTTCTCAAAGAATTCTGATATTGATTCACAGCGATGTAGAAATTTGTAATGATTTTAAATTTTGGTTTTAGATACATTTTAGACAACTTGTGCTGTAACAGCATTTTAATAACGCTGACCTTAGCCGCACACTAGGCAGCCAGGCTACGGCATCCAAACGAACATAAGGACGTTGTAAGGGAGCCCGCTCACATAGGCAGCCACGAAATACTGGTAACGGCAGCCATTAAAACGCGCCTGTTGCACGGCAGCCATTAGCTGCGCGCATCCAGAGCGAGTGTTAACAAATCAAGTGGCTGCCGTTAGTCTGTGCGCACAGGCTCCTATACAACGTCATAGGATCGTGTCGCCAAGTATGACTGCCAAGTATGACTGCTACTAGCTGCTCAAATATTTCGGCTGCCGTGTCCTAGCTGCCTAGTGTACGCCTGGGTTGGTTCCTTGAAGTCTTGACAACAGCACCATCTACCATCCAACTGAGTTCTTCAACCGTTTTTGGACTCTCTTAAAATGCGTCATATTTTTTTGATTAAATCGGCCCAGCCTTTAAGGAAGAGTTCAGTGTCACACACATCAAAACTAGATTGTATAAATAAAGAAGATTGTATTATGAAAACATTCCTGAATGTGAAAACTGCATTAAAATCCGTTGCATAGTTTGCAATCTAAGCATGCATGAGGCGGGAACCGAGTTTGTTTTGCTAAAAATAATCTCTGCTATTATTCTATTATTACCAGTTAAAATCGATGACCCAGTATTTTAACCAGAACGATGCTGTAACTCGCACGGTGACTAGCCAAAACCTCGTCGACACGAAGAGCTGGTATTAAAATTTCTCATTACGAGCTTCTATCACAAGCCATTATGACGTAATCACGGCTTTATAGATGCTTTGTTTTTATCAGTGGTTGGTAACAAAGTTGCTTTTTGATACACTTTTAAAGGGACAATATCAGGTTTCTGAATGTAGCCAGTAGCTACGTTTGTATCCGGAATTTTATTAATAGACGTCTGCCTAAGCCAGGAATGAACTCGGAATACTTTGCAGGTAGAGTAAATTTTTGTTAATACTGTAGCTTTTCTACCTTTCAGCCGACTCTAGCTTACTTTATCTTGTGTATGTAAGTAAATCATACGAGGCGATGAAACTATACGCTTTGTCTATCGAGACAAAAAGAATTACCATAGAAACAGATCTATACAAATTAGTAACTAATTTGATTGTAACAATGTAACCGTTTTTTTCCTTTGATTATCGTAGTCTATACCTTAAAACTATTGCCGATCGCTAAGTAACCAGTTTGGAAGACGAAATTATATACCTAATTTTGAATATAAAATTCAATTTTGATTTAAATACAGTCGTGGATTTTAATAAAAACGTCGGTGTTTGAACCCGGCAGTGATTGGTCGAAAGCCCGAGCACGGGTAAAGCCTGTATTAAAATTTCTCACGAACGTCTATCAAAACCTTTGTGACGTAACCTCTCTTTGTAGAACAATGTTTTTACCGGTTAACTGATTGATATTATACAACTTTTTACTTTTCCGGCTTTAAAACTGAAGCTTTTGTAAGTGTTCGGGATTGTCATTGTTTTTTTTTCTTTTTTTATTTGTGAAAAAGTAAATAAATGTAAGTAAACCTTTCCTTTAGAAATTTTTGTTCCATATCTGTTTTGTAAGCCTTCTTCAAACTGGGTTATGACACTTATAAGTTCTCTAAATACAGAGAATTTTATTCCCGGCATTTAATGGCCTGCGTCCATGTTACATTTATGAAATAATCGATGATATCCATTTCCGGGTTTGCGAACTTTCTTTAACAAACACTTTACACTCGTAGGAAACGAGCTTTCATTGCTCCCATTCGCTGTTATGTCATTACTTTTATAGCTTTCATAGAAATGTTTGATTCGGTCGAAATCGAACCGGGAACTGGTCCTTTTGCAAGCAAAATCGTTGCTTATTAAAAAGGTCGTACTTTAATGGTTATAGATTCACTTCCATCACGCTCGTTTAATACTTAGAAACATTTTATTTTCCCAATAAACCTAATGGTTACAATCTAACTTCTAGCCGACACGGAAGCTATATTTATTGCGACCATCAAAATTCCCATCACGACACTCTGTTAGGGGTTTTAGTTCATAATTACTTTGTACCGAAAGCCGCTATTCAATCAGTGAAGGATTATTCTTTGATGCGATTTTCTGTAACAATGTTGTATCTTATTTAAATGTAATGCTATTGAATCGTTCTGGTGAGGTTCACTTGGTGCTTAGCATTTTTAGTCTATTCCCTAAATATTTAGGCGTTTTCTAATGTCCGACTAATATAACCTAAAAATTGCCAAAGATATCAAACTGTAACTGTTTATGTAAGAAGTTCTTAGTAGAGATAACAGATGTCACTACCAATATGTTCATAATTTTTTTCAAAAACTTCGCGAATAGACATTGATTATTATTATTTTTTTACAAAAGCCCATTGACATTTGCGTTGCCGTTATAATAAACCTAATTACATAGGTACTCATTATTTCTATTAAGTATTTCAATTCAAGAACTGCTCGTATTATAGTATAAGAAAATAATTAATTGTGTATATTTAATTACTAAAACCTCGGTAAGCGGCGTACAAATATTACAGTATTATTTAAATTAATAAGTGAACTTTCCGTTATATTTCCGCTGCAGAATGTGCAGATATCCAATTAGCGAGAAACTTCCGTATTAGCGGAAGTAAAACGGAACTAGTACATATCCATTGAAAAATAATAGGATTTCAGTTTCACCGACAACCCCTATTAAAGTTATTTATACCATCGGTACAATAAGGGAGATAGTTCATTTACTTTGGTGTATTATTTTTTTATTATTTTATAAAACTTGCGTTGCTGACTGTACACAACTGTTTCTAAATCTCATTTTGGCTCCGCAATCGTTTTATAAATTATTCCTGTGACTTTATCAAATATTTGGGCTCGAGAGCTTGGTTTAAGGAAAACTCAATATTATGGATTTTGGAGATTAAATAAGACTGTTGGTATTATCTATAGAGGCATTTGAAATCGCCATAGAATTAGATACTGATAAGTGATAATGTTTAAAGTATTAGCTTTTGTTAAGTGAGCATTACATAAAAATATTTTGACTTTTACATTATAACTTGCAATCGACATTAAGTTTGAAAATGGCATTACTGAAATATTAGAAAAATGCTGATACGAGTATGTTCTTGTAGGTCGTTGTCTCTGTCTTAGCATCCGCACTTGACAATTCAAGGTTCAAAATTAAACTACACATAATACATAGAACACAGACGATCCAAGCAACTTTCCCGCCATATATCTCAATCTGCCTTTCCACTGGCTTGCCAAGTATCAGGAGTCGAGTGCCAGGCCAGTGCCAAGTGTCAGTGCTTAAATGAAAATGTCGAGCGCGTTTTGTTAGCGACATGCCACTAGTACGTCGAACATATTGTTTATCAATCTTAACTTATGCTAGGTGCTTCAGATTTCTCTAGAAAGCGTTTAATACTTCGTACTTGTGTCTATTGGACAGAAAAGCGGTATTCTGTCAGATTTTCAGGTGCGAAATGGAGTTTTGGATCACTCATAACTGCTTTGATCTGACTGCTTTAGAAAAGCAGATTTTCTTGAATAAGTATGCACGTTCTCATGTCCATTCCTTTGGCATCCTCTACAGCCAAAACACCTCGGCATTGAATTATTGAGCATCATTGAATGCATCCCTATTGTGGAAGTGACATCATTTACACAGTGTGTACTGTGTACATTGTACAGTGACAGATTTTTGATTTCCTTTTAATTATTACTGTCTAAATTAACCAACAAGTTTCTTTTTAACGAGTAAGACGTGTCAATGGTTGTAAGCACGTAAAACTCACCTGAAAAACAACCGAATTTATAAAAATAAGCCGCGTTGTTTAAAAATGTTAAAATAAAACAGGTAGGCACCTTAAAATGTATAAACATAAGTGAAGCAGTCTCTTGCCTACAAAATGCAAAGCTAATATACTCTAGATGTACATTATGAGATCGTGACCCTTCGTGAAACCTTATTTTTCACTTAGGCGAAAAACGTTGGGAATATTCTTGAAGCCAGGAAATTGGTTAACTAGCTTCTCAGCAAAATGCTTCAAAACATGATGGCAATATAATGGGAAAGTATAAACGACTTAAAGGAAAAATAAGTAAGGTTTATTTTAGTTTGATTAATAACAGACGTTTTTAGCAGGTGTTAATATACATATATGTATAGTGAAGGACATCTATAATTTATAGACTATAACTAACTTATAGGGGAGGAATAAGTAGGAAAATCTGTAGAATGTAGGGTGAAATTATGGCTATTCAAAAAACCTTATTTAGAGGGGATTGTTTATAATCCACCACTTTTTTGAGGGACACACGTAGGACATGCACTCGTAAGAAGTTGCTAGTGTATTAGTAAACCAATAAGTGTAGTTTGTATGCCTCCTCCTACTTTCTATACTTTGTTCCTTCTTATACTATGTACTCCCACGAAAACTAGGTTAGGGACCTGTTCTATATGTACCATTAAGTTTATTCTGATGGTACATGGTATGTACCATGTTTATAAAATATAACACTGAGAAAATCTGTATCCATTTACTGCATTGACCATTGACTCAAAGTGGACTGAATTGTTGAGAAGTTTCTAGAACCAACTGCATTTATTACCACTGAAACTTGAAGCAAAACTAATCTGTCTCTAGACTAAAGACACAGATTTCCCTAAAAAGGTTATTTCTTTTACCTGTACCAGAAAACGTTTCAAGAGATACCTAATTAATAGCCCATTTTCTGGCTCATCAACTCACCTTTGTCCGAAGTTAATGAGCCTTAAATATTTTTTCTGGGTCGTTAAATAAAGGTGTAAATGATGAACTTGAAGAATATCGCTCGTATTCATTTACGCATATTGTTTTTACTAAATCAGTACAAGCTAATTAACAAGCATTCTTTGATTGAAAGTGATTGTCGTCACCTCAGTAAGTAAGATATCCACAAAACGCGATTAAAAGTAGATATGAAAAATAGACAGCGACTATATTCGCCTAAGAGCAGCTTGCATATCTTTGTATAGTAGATATCAGTAGAATCTAATTCTGACATACAACTGCACTTGTTGCGCTATAGTCTCTTCCAGACTTGGTCTGTACCAAAATTGATCTCATACAAATTGTATATATTTGCAAAGTAATTTTGCTATCGCAGCAAGCGTCTCCACCGTCTATCGTTGACGTTTTTGCTTTTCGTATTCTGCTTAGCTCGTCTCAAATTTCACTCAACTCTTCAAAAGACTGCATGTCATAGCAAGATGAATATTGAATATTTCTCAAAGAGCTTTTGACACTAACGAAACGAAAAAGCCCTAAAATTGCTACAAATAAAGCGATGTAAATGAAACTGGAATTATCGGCGACGGGTGTGACAGGGAAAGATGGATTCCGGCGCCAGGGGCTTACGTAGCTACTCTGAGAAAGATCGAGTTGTGATTGTACTTGATATGGAGTCAAATTAGACGTAGAACAAGGCGATGGCATTAGCTGAAGGAGTCCTTTGAAGTAATCTTTGAGTGTCAAGGTATTTTTAATATAACAAAACAGTCTGATAAACGCAAAGATCTTTTGATTTCTGCCCACCTTTTAAGATTTGTCTGACAGGGCTGTAACTCTTGTACCGTTATAGATAGTAATTTGAATATGTGTAGGGGTATTAGGTACGACCTTAATGACAAAGCATTTCAAATCAATAAAGGGCACAGTCCTCTTGAAACTAAACCTTATTTCATAACTTGTTGCTGTGATTTCTGGAACCATTATTGACGGAACTAGTCAGAAGTTTTTATGTCCCTCGAAGGTGTTGTCTTACGATAAGAACCGGAATCTACGTCTTTATATACGGTCACGTTACTCAAAGACAGTGCAGGTTCAGGATATACCTAAATTATTCAACCCAGTTTGCCCATAATTTTGGCCTATGTACGTGAATTCGAGAATTTTACCGGGGGCTTGGCTCCAAATTTAGTTAACATCGAAGCTCGGGCTATAAACCCCGGGACATGACGCTCGAACATTATTTATGACTGAAAACGACCCCCGTGTCCTCCATGCGAATAGGCATTGTAGGCAAAACTTATAGGCACAAAATGGATGCATAATTTTGAAGTCAAATGTCACGGTTTCAAAGCATTTCTCTTTTATCGAATGAACAAAGAGGGCTTTGACGAGTAGACTGTAGCCACAAGTTACTATCATTCTTATAATAATGACGACCCCGTAGCCTAGTTGGTAGTGACCCTTCCTGCGAAGCGAGGGGTCCCGGGTTCGATTGCCAGCCGGGGCTGATATTTATGTGACAGATAAATGTTTGTTCTCGGGTCATAGGTGCTAGTGATGTGTTATTTATGTTGTCCATGCCACCAGCAACTATTCTACTGCGGGGGAATGAGTGTGTTAGCGTTTATTTTATTTTGATAAAAATTTTCTTAAAGGTTGGTATTTTATATTAAAATATAATAGACACATTATTGTAACAGAGAGCTGAAAAAGCCTGATTTTAGAAAGATCCACCACCTTGTTCTCGTATTTTTGAATTCCTCTAATATACTTATCCTATCTGGTTCAAATGCGAATAAAAAGTGCACTTTTTATGCGGAAAAATAAAATCTTATTTCTAAGTAATTAGGTGGCACAATTCTAAATGAACTGGACTTACCTTGCTGAATAAATCCATCCAGATTCTCTTGGCATGCGAGAGTAATCAGACTATCAAAAAAGTGCTTGGATTAAGCGAAAAGAGCACAGAAAACAGACCTGTTTAGGTGTGTACCTATAGCTATTATCCGAAAAAACAATGAGATTTAATTACGTAGTTCTTTTTTCCTTTTCTATTCCAGTCATTTTGTATAAGTTGGATGATATGATGATAAAGACTATTACCTACCTGTAACCGTATTTGGGAGGCATAACATACTAACCCCAATTTCATGCGATTTTTATAATTTCTATAGGCGGTGAGAAATGGTAGCACTGCTACTTCTTTTGCTCGTCATCTTATCAATACTACCAGTCTTTCTTAACCCTTCATTCTTTTGAGAATAACAAGTCAATCAATTTCTACTACAGGTGCATATAACAATAAGTTAAGCTTATGTCGCTGTGTTCCTATGACTTGTGGCAGAAGAACACCAAATTGTAATCCACTTTTAATTGGCAAGCTTGTTTCCGGGTTCAGAATGAGTCCAAAAAGCCACCTGAGAGGCTCTAGCTAGGAGATTAGCACGGCTCGTCCTGGTCTTAGATATACTAATGGCTCGTTTAACATCGAAATTGTTTAATAAATTTATTTTACGTAATCTCAGACCAAAAAATATATACTCTTCAGAAAAAAAAGTGAAGCCAATTTTTTTTTCAATCTAACGGATGTCACAGAGCAAGGTCTGCCGAGCAATGTACCGGGAAATGTTATAATTTGTTATTAATGTAATATTTTTTCGACTTCGCTTTTTTATTTCAACGACTGGGTCTAGGTATATTAGATATTATATTATTGGTCTTTTACGTAAAGTGCAACGATTCCTGTAAATTACTGTAAAGAATAATTTACTCGTCACTAACCATAAGTTTTCAGCCCTTGTCAACAAAGTAACCTAAACAAAGATATACACCACAATTTTTTTATTAAAATCATCCCTTATGTTTAAGTTAGGTTTAGGAGTTCCCTAGGATATTATATTAAAGAAGTTCATAACTAAATTAAATAACTAACCAATACTTATAATTCAATGAACATGATTCCTAAATTACAATGAATTTAATTTTCCGAACCAAAATCCTACGAAACATGAACTCACTGAAAACCAGAATTACGAACGCGCTACCTAATTATTTGCATTTCCAATAATTGAATCGTGTAAAGCACAACTCACTGGTAAAGTTTATCGTACCCTATAATACGAGTACGAGTATTTATGTTACTGTAAAATCCCGGAGTACGGTAAATTCTAGGATTTACCGGTAAAACCTAAGATTTACTAACTCCTATTGGTAGAAGTCTGAATAAAGATGTGATCTTAAGTCATTTCGAACTTCTACCACCATCTACTTCGTAGAGTAAAGAAGTAGTAGACGCGGTAAATGTTGAAAAAGACATCTTATAACATGTCATAGCATACCTAATTATATCCTAAGATGTACCAAGTAGATAATGGTAAAAGGTCGAAATGCGTAATGATCACATCATAATTCGGAGTTTTACCAATAGGAAAATTTTTACAGTGACATAATGGAAATTATCAGTTTTGGGAATAAGTCCAGTCGGGATATAGTAGGTATATTGAAGACTTTATAACTCAATGATTACTTGGTAGGGAGCATAGGAACCCTACTCTGAATGCAAGAGGGTCCGGGTTAGATTTCCGTCAAGGGCCGGCAGTCATATAGAACTAAACGTCATGGGTGTCAGTGTAAAACTTACTGACGAGGGCAGAGGATTAAAATAATAATCTAATACTTAAAAACAAATCTAACACTTAAATCTAACAACTATCTACTAAACCAGATTGTAGTTCCGAATTTAAATCCCAATATCTGTTATTTGATACGTGTCCAGAATATTTTAAAATATCCTACACGAATATGTTTGTTTAATCCCGGGATATTACCTTTGTATAATAACAATACGTATTCATTACGTATGTTAGTTTCATACGAAATTGGTTGGTAAACAGTATTATATTTGTTTGTGAATTAATCTAGCTGTAATGTTTATTTTGTATTTCACCTATTCAACGAATGAAATAGAGGGCAGCACTAACCGCACGCTTTAATCACGGGGTAAGAAATATTTGCACGATAATTTAGGGTTGACAACTGATTGTGGACATTTGTCGCGCCTGTGAGTAATGTCAGTGTGAACTATGAAAATATCAGGACACCGTTTAACCACAAAATAAAGAGTAACAGAAGTAAAACTTATGTATGAAGTAAACTTATATGCATGTAGGTACTTCGTTTTTGATATCTGCGCTCGGCGCACGCGCACACTTCTTTAATCTCACGTTTAAAAACACTCCCGGAGTTTAAAAACACAAATAGGAGCCGAAATTTGTGTCGATAAATCGTGTCTATGTGAGCATAGTTCGAGCGCACTCACTATGGAGGTCTGTTATACACTGTTAGTTTCTGGTCAAATCAACAAGTTTAGATCAACAAGTCAACAAAAACATTACTCAAAGCCATTCTTTTCTTAAAGTCAAAAGCTTTACAACAGATCAAGTAGTGTAGATAAACGTAGACGTTTAAAAATACGTTTTTGTTACCATCGGGACTCAAGAGCAAAGTCTAATCCCGTAATCCCGTTATCAATTATTATGACAATGTTGTTAACGAGAGCAAACGCCACGCGGTATTTGGGCTCGAATTTTTCCTTACAATTCTTCTTAATTATCCCTTATTGCCCTGAGACGGCTGGTCTTTTGTTACTGTCGCTCTTATTAAATAATTGGCATACTCGGAATTAGCTGAGAAGGCCGATTCTTTAAACTGTAGATTAAGTTTGTAACAGACAGTTGAGCCAGAATGAGAGTTATGTTTTTCAAGCATATGTATGTATGTATGTAATCGTTCATATCATCCCAGGGGAACCTACAATCAGGATAAAATCTACCTTATGTCTCATACACTTGGATGTGATCTATAATATGTGTGCCAAACTTCATGTAATTCCATACAACGTCTAGGGCATGAAGGAAAACCAAACATCCAAATATTTTCACAAACTTTCACCTTTATGATATTTGTAGAATATTTAGTTTTATGTTACCTACTTCGTAATTTACTCCTTGAGTCTTATCTGCATGTAAGTGCTCTCAGTTATATAAATCAGAAGCAATTTATCATCTGGGAATAGCTAGAGAAAGATCCCAAAACAATTTACTGACCCCTCAACAAAATGTCCACGCCAAATTTTATCTAACATTCCGCGTACACATCCTTTTAGGGATAGAAAGTAACTATTTCGATCTATAACTTGGGTTATAAATGTGTAGGTTACATAATGTAACACGTACATCGATTTAGGTTATTTTAACCTGAGTAGGTACGCCGACCCAACCAATGACAACTTATAAAAAATTTTTTTGTTTTTATTTGTTGCAATAAGAAGATACCTATATACTACATCTACTCAATGGTTACGATTTTAGTGTTTTACATAAACAATATGGAATACTTAGTTTAGCAATATAGGTAACGTTTAAATAACGCAGAATAACTTGATCTCTCAAAAACTAATTAATTATATGTAACCAAAGTTTAATAAAGGCATGGTTTTCAATCACTTTCTTTTTTTAGTGAACAATAGGGATGGCGGTTATTTTTAGAATGAACATCTGAAAATTACTCTGTTTTCTAGTACTCTATTGTATTCGCAGTTACTACGCCAAACCATAAGTCATAGCTCATTAAAAGGTCACATTGAAGTCTTTATAAAAACCGACTGATGAATTTGCTACATTTTTTCATTCCAAAAATAGAATGTCTTTGGGAATGTTCATACTGAATTACGGACATTACGTAATACCTACTTTATGTAAGCAGTTTCTTTAAATTAATATGTGCAGGATTTTA
>LGAG01000412.1:1383367-1405246 GCA_001278395.1 Lerema accius | reverse complement strand
ACGGTTAGACCGTGAAGGAGGGACAAACATCCAAATATCCAAATATCCAAACATCTTTACAAACTTTCACATTTATAATATTAGTAGGATGTATGAGTTAATAGTAATTTTTACTATTTTTATTTATTTGTTGCATTAAAAAGATACCTACATCTATTTAATGGTTACGTTTTTAGTGTTTTACATGACCAAAAGATTGGTTTAGCAATTAAACGTATAACACAGAATAGACTTGATCTCTCAAAAACTAATTAATTATAATTGTAACCAAAGTTTAATAAAGGCATGGTTTTCAATCACTTTCTTTTTTTAGTGAACAATAGGGATGGCGATTATTTTTAGAATGAACATCTGAAAATTACTCTGTTTTCTAGTACTCTATTGTATTCGCAGTTACTACGCCAAATCATAGGTCATAGCTCATTAAGAGGTCACACTGAAGTCTTTATAAAAACCGACTGATGAATTTGCTACATTTTTTCAATCCAAAAATAGAATGTCTTTGGGAATGTTTATACTGAATTACGGATATTACGTAATACCTACTTTTACGTTAGCAGTTTCTTTAAATTAATATTTATGCAGGATAATGCATATAAGACTACTAATGAATCTGAAGTTAGGTATAGTTAAAGTTTATATGGGTAAGGAATGCTGAAATTTAAATACTATACACAGATATGTCCCGTACGAAGCACTGTTTACAGTCAGTTATTATTGACAATTACATATTGCCTGGTATATCGAAAAAGTATTATACTCTATGTTTTGCCATTGTAAGTAATGGTCAAATGATCGGAGAACGGGTCATATAGTTTTAATAATTTATTGAACTCTTTAAAAGGTATAGCACAATCCTACTATCAAAGCATTGGTTTAACGGCTTATACCTCGAAAAATGGATAACATTGATAACATTACATTGATCAAAACTTTAATTAAAATCAAAGAATTCCAACAGCAGTTAAAACAATTCCTAGAAAATACATTTGAAATGATCAATTACTTACCGGGGATAGATTGTTCGTTGGAGTCGCAATAAAAACTCAATTCTGGGCACAAATGGAAAATTGTCAATCTGTCGGGTGGGTAATTAAAAACGGATTAAATCTCGCGTTAGTGTCCGATGATTGGATCTGTTAATGATTGGTTAAGGTGATTTTCACACGAACTAACCGGTACCGGACTTCAGTGAAAAGCCGGACCGGAATTATAGGGTAATTATAACTTTTTACTTTATAATTGCTGATGAAATTGTTGGAGATTTTAGGTAGTAAAGGATTATAAAGTGGATTTCTATAACTGCATTTACATGATAGGTCAGTAATATAAGTAATATTTTTCTTAGCCAATGTCGATAGTGTTACTGACGTTATGTAACACAGTGAAAATATAATTTAAATAGCTCCTCTGCTTGCATGTTGACTATTTATTAAAAAATGTATTACGAAACACCCATGGATAAAATGTATAATTGTTTAAATGTGATATTAAATCGTTCTAGTAAATATCAATTTACTAAATTAAAAAATAACATTTAAAATTGTAATTACTGTCTTCACAACCTATTAAACAAAAAACATTGCCAATACAGAAATATCGCAACGTCGTAATTCAATAAAAGTAATGTTATTAAAAACCGTGTCGGCCGACCGATATAAATTACACGTCTGGAAATGCTCTTACCGCAAGTAGCACTACACGATGGATAGGAAAATTGGAGGGAAAATTAATGTTGACAGAGTGACGGTATCCTTGACGGGGAAGTGCAGATTTAATCGTGAAATATGATTACAGATTTATCATGCGAAAATGTTAGTGGATTTTTCTGTATTGCGAAGAGGTGGCCTCCAACTTTTATTGGCCGCTACTTAGTACGGGTCTGTTATAACTGAGGATGAGTTAGTATACTTCAGCCTTAGACCAAAAAATATAATTATAGGCTCTAGGAACAAAAAGGTGTGATCGAAAAAAACATAACGTAAATAGCAAATGATAACGTTTTCTGGTATCGTGCTACATAAGTCAGATCAGAAAAAAAATTACTCGCTGTTGCTCACAAAAGTTCTGAAGACTGAGTCTATTTTTTATTGGTCTGAGACTCCACCATTACCTAACGATAATTAAAAAAAAACGATTACAAATAATATTGTTATTTATTAAAATGTTACCATTTTATGGGTCATTGCATTTTTTTATATCTTCAAAGCACCTTACGAACTTATCTCGTTCAGGCAATTCCATCCTAGATATTTCCTTTACAACCAAAAGCTATTCATAAGTCACCAACATTGTACGTAAAATTTCAATACAACGTCATTTAAAAAATTAAGCGGTCACGCGTCAAAATTCAAACGCAGAACGCGAACGTCAATTCGAAATTTGAAAAGCGCGGCAATACTAACGACATGAATCAACTCCCACTCGTTCACAAAAAGGGCGCGATCCCACAAAATTTCTCATTGTTCTCTGGTATTCATTTTTTAAGATAAACCATGTACATTAGACCCTGCCATGCGTTATTGGGTCGACCCCCCGCAGCGCCAAAGCTTTTTGTATCTGCTGACTGAATATGAATTTTACCTCCGCGTCGGAATTAAAAAAGGAGATTTTGGTGTTATCTATGGTCGTGAAATGGATATTAAAATCGATTTCGGTTTCTATTTAATCGTGATTCGATTAAACTTTTTTTTTAACTTGTGTTAAAGATAACAATAGTACTGATAAGACGACAGTACACGACGCATTTTTAACTTTTTCAATCGTTTCACTAGAATACACTTATTGTACAGATTCTCAGATATTCGTTATTATTTATTTATTTCATCAAAGTGTTGTTTTTTTTTTACTTCGGCAATAATTTTACTCTTATTTTCTGAATTCATTCTTCCTACGTATATCACATACGCATTACACATACAGGCCATTATTCATTTCAAAGCTCTAGGGCTTTATTCTACTCTATAATTTATGCCTATTGTGTTGTGTGTATATTTCATAATTTGAATTATAAAAGTGTAGGTACATAATTTAAGAATAAATTGTGACAGATTCACAGTTAATCTGTTGCGATTTTAGCATAATCCGATAGGTAAAATAGTATTGTAGATACTTTGTGTACAAAAAAAGTAAATGAAGCAAGCACTAACTTAGTTATACTAAAAGCCAGCCGGTGATAAGTGATCAATGATCATCATCACCCACGAACTTACTGCATATAAAAACATTACTGATGCATTTCTCCTAGAAAAACCAAGATAACTTACTAACCAATCAGAAATGCACAACCCTAATAGATTTTGATTAAACTAAACAACCCCGTAACTTGATTTACAGTTTGTATTTCGAATTATAAATCAGAGTACAGTTAGATAAACAATAACTAACCAATTTCGCCGTGGCTGTACTGTGGTACAGTCGGTCACAATAAACTTCAGAGATATATCTCGCGCGCTACCGCGCACATTTACGGGCAAATATTATTAAATTGACCACAATGGTGGCCAAATATGGCAGACTGAGTAATACCGCTTACGATATGTCTAATCATTAATCACGACGTAGGAACGAAACCGCAGTCGGATGCGATAAATATTTGTGAGTAACTGAATCATGTCTTGAAAATGTAGTTTTTATTGATAGTGCTAATATTTTTACATGTGTATTAATATTTGATATTTGAAGCTAGATAGATAAGTTGTTTAGGGGAAATTAAGTAGGTACTATGTAAGCACTAAAGAGGGGGGAGTAGGTAAGAACTTTGCCTATAATTTTTGGTTGCAATGTTATAGTGTCATTGTGATGCTTATTTGACAAAGTTTTTTGACCTTAAAATATCATGCTTTTTATTTCACAACGCACGCGCGTAGGTTACAGTAGTCCGAATTATCGTTTTGTAAATCTTGTAAATGAGAATAGATTTTATAGTAAAAGCTCACTACTCAAAAGCTTTGCATGAGTAAAAACATTTGTTACAAGTAGTTGTTCGGGCTTTTATTTTCTCCTCCGTTATATTCTGCTATTTAACGTTCGAACCCTACTAACAGTTGATTAGTTTATCGAACAAATAATCGTAAAAGAATCCGCTGGAAAACGAGTCGATTGGATCGTCTAATTGAAATCGATTTCATCTTGATGAAGCATCATAAAAACTTGGATACTTTTATACTTTAAAAATGTTTTACTTTAATTTCACGTTCATCAATATTCGTCTTTATTTTAAAACTATTAACGCACACCTAGATAAAGAGTCACAACTCAAAATAACTTAAAATCGTGTTATTGCCATTATCAGAATCTGCGTCAAAAACTACGTGTACTCCAAAGACACCTAAAAAGGTGAAATTTTGAGTTGTGCTACTGTTTATCTAGGTGTGCGTATATGGGCCATTCAAATATTTAATTATCTCCAAACACTGCCCATCTCTATTTTTTGGTGTGGACTAACAATTTTACTCTATGTTAAATAAATAAGTTTTACTCTATGTTTAATTAACAAGTAAGACATCTGTATCTCCAATTTAGTAACATCTCAAGCACCCATTGGCGCCAAAGCCGAATTTGTTAAAAATTAAGTTTGAAACTGTGCCAAAAACGTACTGCAATTGTTAGTACTTCTGCGTTTAAAATGCTCTTTAATTATTTATGTTAACATACTGCGCTTTTCGTTTATTGCATTAACTCAATTTACCTTTAGGTTTTGTTCGTAAACGTCTGATACGTAAAGAGGAAAATAAATATTTTTAATAACATTTTCTAATTCCCGATTGAGGAATGAAATCTCGATCGGAGATCATGAATTCGAGATTTCAAATGAAATGTCCATCTCGCCACATCTCGGCCTTTTCAAAATCTCGTTTTCAAAATGCTATATTATTATTGGTAAATAAATACAGGAACAACTCTGAAAGAATAGTTTTTGTCTGCGTAGTGAAGAGTACTTGTACTTGTCTTTTATTTACACGTATCAATTTATTTTTATTTGCAAAATCAATTATTAAGCTGGTGGAAGACCATTTTGATCATTTATATTATTTACGCATACATGTATACCAATCGAAAATCACCCTTAGCAGTTGAGTAAAGGGAAAAAGAATTTTGTATTACCCATACACTTTCGATGCATTAAATAATTAGTGTGTTACTATACCAAGGTAATTAACACAATTGACTGGAAAGTCGAGCGGTTCACCTCTCTAGAGTATTATGGTACCGTACTATATAATATTAATTAATTTTCATTAATAAACAATGTTCATATGAGTACCTTAATTGGTTATTGTGCGGCATTGAAATGACCGTGGCAAATTCAATTTTTATCGCCATATAGAAATTTGGAATTAATTGCATAAAGCTTAAAGTATTACGTTATTATTTTGTTGGTACACATTCAACCACCAATTAATGTAGTTATTGTACCGATGACTAAATTTCTGCCTCTATAAATCCTGCTTTATAAATGATACAAATTATTTTTTATTTCAGTTTTTGCGTCAGTAAAAAAATATACTATCAAAATCGCTATATTCTTTGACTGTATTTTTTCATACTTACTGTTTTTTAATTTATTGAAAACAATACCTAATTGAATATCCTGTAAAATAACAGCTAAGAACTGCGTTTTACCCGAACTTAACATACTTTGTTTCATTGAATTTTGACTATTATTGTACAGACATACAGTTGCTTTTCAACCACCAAGCCGTAAGTTGACCTTTTTCTTTATCAGGAGTTATTCTTGTTAGTAAGTGGGCATTTACTTTCTCAGGTTCAAGCGTCACAGGGTGAAATTGCCTTAGATCTAACATAGATTCTGCGATGTTCCAGCCACATAGGAAAACTGTCTTAGCTGAAAGTTCCCAAGATCCCGAGCATGTCGCTTCTCAGGCATTTGAACTTCTGTAAGTTACAGTAAGTTAGCTAAAAATCGCTTCTACAAGCCCTAAAGGACGAAGACCTGGGCATTCAGGCTTCGTACTGTAAAACTGCTTTGCCAAAAATCGCTTCTAGTTCGTCCAGGCTCAGTATTTCGTAGAAGTCCTGAACAAGACTTGCTCTGAGAAAATTGTAAATACCTACAAGTTATTAAGCAAACGTTTGAAGCAGTAAGTTAATCCTGTAAACCAGTAAACGTAGATAAACTGTTCAAAGAGGAAACTTTAATCGTGGTTGCGAATTTAAATTAAGTCTGATCTAGAACTTTATTTACCTTAGCAATTGCTTTCTTGTTTAGTGTTATTACTTACTTATAGTATTTATTGATAATATTTGAAATAAGTATCCCCCACTTAAGATGCATATGTAATACCTTAACTCTCTATGTGATAGAAGTTTTCCGTGCATAAATTCTATTGCCGCATCAAGAGGAGAGCTAAAAGGACCTATTAAGAATTTTCTATTTTATCTCCAGGGAGTAAAAAATACCAACCGTTCAGATTTAAATTAAATGTTTTAATTAATATTCCCATGGTAATAAGGCTCGAGGTGTATGTACAAATTGTTTGCATTTGAAATGGCTTTTGATTTTTATTCCTTTTGCCCGTGACGGGAATTTCATCATTGAGCGATTTTAATTTATACTCCCAGAGAATAATTACAAAGGATATCGCATTACGTAATGAAAGTTCGTTCTGGCAACACAGCATTTAATTAATATGTAGGTATATTTGCGTTAAACTACCATCCTTTACCATCAAGTGGAAGGGTTGCCGGATGTCCGGGAAATTTGGGACTGTCCCAGAACCGAGTACCCTCGTCCCGTATCCAGGAATTCTACTTTGTTGTCCCGAATTTCTTCGCACTACCCATCAAACAATCAAAGTCCGGAAATGGTCAGGGTCGCTTTTTAGCATTCGTTTCCAAAGGCGACAACGACGTATTGCGGCCAAAAAAAAGAAGATTCATTTTCAATTTAAAAAATACTAATAATGCCTAAATCTTTGGATTCTGTAAACGTCTTCTTTCATCTTCGATTCCGACTCGCGCTTCGCCAAATTATTAATATCCTTTTAACTACGTACACACTACGTTACGTATGATTTAAAGGAAACCCATTTACGAATTCAAATACGATACTAGTTTCGTATACGACGGAATCGATTCTTATAAAACATACACGAAAATTGAAAGTGCGAGTGGGTGTGCTCAAATGTATTCTCATAATAAATAACCTACCCGCAAAATTCCCGAAAATATTCAGATGAGTTACCTCGTACGTTTGGAGGGACTACTCAACATTTGGAAATCATGCCAGCTACATAGATACGTATGAGTATGAAAATCCAAATGTTGAACTACCCTCAAACATTCGAGATACGAGTTTGGAACTTTCTGTGCCCGTATCCGCGGCTGCAGCGTTTGCAGACCGCTAAGGGCATAAATTATGGAGTACTTTGCCCCGAGAGAGTTACTACAATATGAGGGGAACATGATATCTCTAAAGATAACTTCGTCCTTGAGTTTTTTCTGGTTCACCAAACCAGGGTACACGGTATACCTACTACTTCCAATATTGCACCATTCGAGCTCCTGTAATTACATGTCAACATTTCAAACTTAATGAAGTTATCCTTTAAAGTTATGCAGTGGTTATTATGTCGTTAGCAAGTAGTTAACACGCATTTATTATGCACCTACTCGTATATACTCGTATATTTCATTGAGTCATATTTTCTTTCCACATTAAGAACGTTAATTTAATGCTTTTTCGTACCCTATGGTCATAGATTAAACAGTAGTATTTTAGGTTGCAAGAGTCGTTGACAATACCTTGAAGCAGTCAGCTAACAGCACCGATAGCTTGAAGCATTTCATCTATGACCAGCTTTAGCCAACCAGTTGGTGAAGAAGATATCATACTTAATAAAAATGTTGATTGACTGACCGACACGCTACAGCCTAAACGGATTGACCTAGAAGCATGAAACTTGGCACAGAGGTTCCTTCTAGAGTGTAGGGGAGCACTAAGAACGGATTTTTGGAAATTTCCACTTTAAGAGGGGGAAATAGGGGATGAAATTTGTATGAAAATTTAAAAAAAATTAAAGCAAGCAGTTTGCAAATTAGTATTTAAGTTTTCGATACTAAGCTAAGAAGTGCGGATTTAAAAAAAAATAGGAAATTAACCCATAAGGGGGTCAAATAAGGGATGAAATTTTGTATGAAAATTAACCAAATTTTAAAGCTAGCAGTTCTCAAATTCGTGTTTGGGTGTATGGTTGAAAAGGATGAAGAACCGTATTCAACGATTTTCTTAAATCAACCCTTAAGGGGGTAAATATCACCGCAAAACTATAATTTCCGCAAGCAAAGCTGCGGGCAAGAGCTCGTAATAAATAAATGCTAACACACTCATACCCCGCAGTAGGGTTCCCTCTGTCGCGGGTGTCATGGACAACACAAATAACACATCACTAACACCCGTGACCCGAAAACAAACATTTATCTGTCACATAAATATCTGCCCCGGCCGAGAATCGAACCCGGGATCTCTCTTCGCAATCAGGGTCACTACAAACTAGGCTACGGGGTCGTCAATTATGTCGCCAACTAGAAACCAACGTGGTAAAGAAGTAAATAAAAACTATAAAACGAGTCTTCAGATAGTTAGATGGACTACTAGGTTGTATCCTCGCTTCCACCGCGACAGTGTTAAATTGAGCAAGTTTATACCGGCACTGTGTATGTTTTACTTGCCCGCGAGTAAATTTGTCTTGAGTTTATTTAACTGTCTGTCTGTACTTAGGTGTTTGGGTACTTAAGATTGGCGACAAGTCGTGATGTCAAGGTTCCTTGACTATAGGTCTGAAATGGCGTATCAGCTATTAGACAAGAGCCATTGATTTCAACATGCTTGAAAATCTATGTAGTTATTTTTTATTGACGTTTTTGTTTCGCTTTATTATTCTGTAGAATACTTAACTTAATTTTAACACTTTTTTGCTTCATAAGCAAACCCAATCGCTGAGTCAGTAACAAAATTTTAATAAGCGGGTGTTACTAATTTGCTAACTTATCACAAATCTTAGTCAATTGAAATAACCCCTAACTCACTCGAGCGACCCGAATAGGTACTGACAATTTGTAATTCCACATCCACAGACCCTTAAAAGTACCAAACCAGCGGGGCATCACAGATGTTCTCTCATTCTTTTATTTCGTTAACCCTTTAACGATACAAAAATGGGCCGCAATAAATCTACAGCGAACGATAACTAAGTTTACAATCAAAACAAATTATCTTTTGATTAATGACACCAATCCCGGGCAATGTTTATTGACGTGTCTATTTTGAATTTTAACTGGGTTTGGTGATACGAGCTTTACACATGGAGTTGAATCATTCGCGTTTTATTACGTTTTCTCTTTTATTAACTTCCCACCATATGAACATACAAATTCAGGAAGTTTGGGTCGGTATTGACCCGAATATTTGATTCGGTTTTTTTGAAAATCGATTTTTCATAATACTAAAGATTTTTTTTTTAATTTCTTACTACAAACAGTTCACTTTTAGGTATACATGCATGATCATGTGTAAACTATAAAAAAAATATTAATCAAGTCAACAATACGAACAGTTATTAAAACCATTGGAAAGATTTATCGAAACTCATCAAATCACATTTCTGATTGAATTTTTGATAAGATTACATTCTTAGATTATGCCTATCTTCAATGTTCCTGCCTATTTTTGCGTCCTCAAGTCAATATTAAATGCAATATTTTTACCTTCCTAGTCTAACTTACAAATACAGATATTTACTCAAGCAAAAACTTGTGCTAAAATATGATTTCTCTAAATTGAAACGCAAAACGAAACCTGTAGATATCTATATTTTGTCCTAGTTGTCAGAGACATTTCGTGGAATTACTAAGTGACACGAAAACAAAGACAATTACAAAAGGTCTCATAAAGGTATTAATGTTCCAGCAATTAGGAATTTAATTTGCAAAGGGAATCGCTCGACTTTTGGGGTTGATGGTAAATTGGATGTGCAGCCAACTGGAAATATTTAAATTCATTATTTGGGTCGTTATATTATCGTCACAACTGGTAATCGTTTAGTTTTGTCAAGTCTATTTTACAAATGTCAAATATTTTTTTATTGCTGCTCTGTGTAATAATATTAGAAAGTACTTAACTAAGTCCTAACTAAACGATTTAATTTTATGACATATTATATCATTACTAAATTGAAATTGAATTCGAAAGAATTGATTTTCCAACTATATCTCATTTGTCTATATTAAACAATTCAGTAGTTCACAATTACCAATAAACATTCATACATATATTATAACACTCAAAATAATATACTGCATAATGCGTAGTCTGGTAAAAATAACAAAGAGCCTTTCAACCAAAAATGTGTTTTGGACACATGACGAATTGAGTTCAAAAAGTTTTGTCATCTGTCATTCGTATTTTTTCAAACGGCTCCCAAAATTCGAGATTTTGTTACTGTTCCACTGAAATGTATGCTAACACCGCAGTTGACATAACAAGAGACGAGATGTCAACGTATTGGGTGTCACATAGTTTTTTTTTACAGTAGAGGCAAAATCCTAACCTGCGTTGGCCTGAATAAAAGATAAAAACATAATAGGTATACTCCCGGCCACTGAAATTGGGCCACCTTGCATTTTTTCTGATCTCAATTTATGCTGGATTTACCCATAACAGTGTAGAGTGACTCCATTCAGATGTTCCTGTGTGCTCTCGCAAATACACATAAAAAATTCCCCTGGAATAGAAAAATAATTTCAGCCTTAAAGTCATAAATTAATTTAGCAAAATACATGGAGGCTCAATTCTGGTGTCCGGAAGTGTATTATAATAGAATTCCATGACGACCCATTTCGGTACTTTATTACAACAGCTACTTATTAAACGGCCCTTAATAGTCCAGGGTTCGATTCTCAGCAAGGCAATTATTTGAACGATAACTCTAAATTTCGGTTCTAGTTCTGGGTTCATTTCTTCTTTTTCTTCTTCTTTTTTTTACTATGAGTCAGGTTAAAAGGTCAACTGACTTTAATAGAAATTTAATTATTAATAATAGATACCTATTTTAATAATAATTATTCACCGATGTTCAATAAACTCCGTAGAAAAGTCCTCCACACAGCTGGAAAGGTTTAGAATTGTAAAATACAAAGCTCTGCTGTATTATCTTTATTTGAGTTTAAATAATGATTTTATCAAGATATCCACGGTTTTATGGCAATTTTATGGCGATGACATGTCGTAAACTCGGGCGGTCTTAGTTGTTGCAGTTTAGGAAGACTACAGGCGTGATACATAGAGTTTTTAAAGTAATTGGAGACTAAGTTTGTGGACAAAATTCAACCATGATTCATTAAGTCAAACTAAAGAGACTAAGTCGCATTCTATATTCAAGTGTATGTCCACTTGGCCTTACGTCTGACGTGTTCCTAAGTATGTAACAGTTTGGTAGTGTACATCTCATTTTGTTTTCTAAAGAAAATGAATTACACAAAGCAAAATTTTATGCATTGGATGTTTTAATTATACCTAATTTAGGTTTAAAATGTTTTCAGTTTCTTTTACTGAGTAAATTGATGTCATACTTAATTTTTCAATGACATTAGACATTCAGACAAACATACAGGTACATAAACATACAGGTTACAATAATAATATCTCTGTTTTTGCTTTAGCAAACTTAGCACGTGTTCAACCTGCCTAAATGAAAACTGAGTTAAGATGTTTGTACTCTCCCAAAGCCTTATGCTAATCAGAATTTTTTATACAAAGTTAAGTAGAGGGGCAGGTCTAATAGACTCGTTACAGGTAATTTAATTTTTATCGATTTTAATCCAATGGGGAAATAGGAATCACGACTGTTTTTATGGTAATATCCGGCAATAAAGCAGACAGACGGTCCATGGTAAGTGGGCAGTGATGCCCATCAATGGTATTAGAGATATCGCCGATATTGCGACAAATGAAAAGATATTTTATTTTTAGGATTCAGTAGAAACAGTCAATGAACCGAAAGCGTAGCGTTATTTTTGTAATGTATAGAAGTCTCGGAAGAATGGTGTTATCGTTAGTATAGAATTGTAGTATTGATAACTACTACATTACACTAGAATAGGTTTAGGGATCCACACCACTTACCTCTCTCTCAAACACAAAAAAAAACCAGTGTTCGAAAAGACACATTATATGTAGTAGCGACGTACAATTCGGTCCCTATCTTGTGATGGAACAATATTGATAGTGTAAGAAACCTTTGAACATCATAAAAAATCCTGTGTTAGTGAACACGACCGTTGCTCCGTTATTTTAACGTTTCAAAAACTTTTGTCCATTGTTCGAAAGTTCCGCTTCTATATGTAGTTTTTTTCAGCATAAATGCCTTACTTTCATTGATATGACAGTAGCTAACGGGCATGCAGTCCACCTGGTGTTTGATGGCATGTTGCCAACAAACGCATCTTTTTAGGAATCCTTACATCCGTAGAAAATAGTAAAACCCTTAACACTCTTGCGTCTGTGTCTGTTTGTTATACTCGATTTACCTAAGGGCGATTTCAAACTAGTGCTTTTTATGCGCGTATAGGCTCGTTTTTGGAACCGCATGTAGGCATGTATACGCGCCTTTTAACACACGCGCAACTTATACGAGCGTTGACGTACTTCTAAGCGCGCAGAAAAATAGGCTACTCTGAAACCGCTCTAATTTCGATTAACCTGTTACTAACAGGACCTATCAATTAACTAACCTAACCTACAGAGGTTTGTAACGATGTCCATAGACGACAGTGGATAGAAAAATTGCAATCTCGTTTGCTATTTCTCAACCATAAAAAAACGGCTGAAAGAAAAATATAAAATTTGATGCTCATCATTTTCACTAACTTTCATGTTTTTATGTGTGTACCTATTACTTTCAAAACTGATTTGAATTAATCGATTCTTGTTGTATACGTAAGCTCGATGCTTACTCGAATTAGAGTAGGGACATTGAATAGCGAGAACGCTGAGCCAGGTTTGATTCATCGCAGTGCTTAACCTAGATTTCGGCTTTTCAGCTCAGATTTTAAAGCGATAAATGTGCCAAAATTTGTCTCTATCCGCTTAAGACTTACTGCATGATGCATGTTCGTATTTTGAGCTTTGGCTACAACCTTTTAGGAGTGAAGAGCCTAGGGATTTAACCGGTATCTGAAAAGACCCTAAATCCTCACTTCTACTTCTTCTTGTTTCATTAGGTAATTGCTACATTCGGGCTCCATTCATTCTTGGGTTCAAGACATTCAACTTCTATCAATTCATCTTGCTGAATATTGTAAAAGATTCGCTCGTAGTCGAAGTTAATCTGTAGTATCCTGGCTTTCGGCTCTTTCCTAGAATTTTTTTATGTTTAACAAGGTCCTTCCAAACACTCCTCATTAACTTCAAGCGAGACTGAAATACTACCCGTGTCCTTTTAAACTAATTTAGTGGACATAGTTTCAGGGTTTTTCCTGTGAGCTACAAACCTACCAATTTGCATGTTGCAACCGAAACACGACCAAAGCCCGCGGGATTCCACTACTAACTTGTCGCGCCAAATGGTTGCCGCCCAGAACATGTAGGTTAACCACAATTCAGTTTTGTTGCGACCATCCTTCCTGATATTTTTCCTGTAATTTTAATGTAGCAGGAATGTAAGTCAACGGAATAATAATCATAATAGGACCTAAACATTTTTATCGAGTGTTACTTTTAATGCCATATGAAATAAGTTAAGAAAACTAGTAACTACTTATCTACTAACAGCAGAGTATTTTGGTAGATTTATTACAGATTAAAATTTGTACGAGCTTAGTGGAAACTGCTCGTGAATATCAAATAGTTTTTGAACTAACACACTTCGCACCAAATCGCAAAATTTCGCGACTAAAATACTATTTAAAGAGGATTACGGGAGATTTTTTTTATGTAAATTGTGCTCCAAAATTTGAAATACTGTAATCTTTTGACAAAAAGTTTATAATATGTAAAATTTGCTTTCTAGTTTGCTTTCTTTTGAAAACCCAATACTATTTATTGGAATGATCTTGGCTTTGCACTAAATCGATTTAGCTTTAAGTGTACAATCTCGAGGTTTATATTTTAACATCGCCTTAAAAAGGTGTTAAGATCCTTAAAAATATCGAAAAAAATGTAAAATTAAGCCCAAACAATATGTGCTCCGTATACGAGTATTTTTCACGGTTCAAAAATCTTTTCACTCGAAATTAACCTGACCCCGGAAAGCGTATGTTTTATACCATGTATTAAACATACTTTAATTCTTAATTCTCAGAAGGAGACGTCCTGAAATAATAGAAACTTGGTTATCATAGTCCATTTGGAATTTAAAATTTTACGCGATGCTACCTACGTCTCTGCCGTTTGGCAACGGAATGGGAAGTGTTTTTTATTACCGCATATACCACTTCGGTACATTAAAAGGCGGTTCGTGTATATTTAAGTTATTTGAACACGTTTGGGAATAAATATTACGACATTAAGACCCTCTCTTTCTGCTCTTGTGGAAGCGACAGGGATAGAATTAGTGATTAAGGCATGGTCTCAGCTCTGAAGCCTGAGGCTGGTATCAAACACAAACTTAATAATGCTAAGTTCGTTAATGGGTAAACATAGTTTCAGACGTTTACATTATGTCTATCAGATAATTACCATATATTTTTGTGTAGGTATATAGATAGATAATCCTAAGAATTATACTTTGGGTTGGTTACTCACCCCTTCTCCAATCGACACTAGAGTAGCATGATGAAGACAGTTTAGCCTCATTTTAAGCACTTGTGAATTCGCATATTTACAAACCTTTTGACTCATTTGCCTTATTCTCGGCAATTTCCATAAAAAAAAATAACGTAACACCATGACCGCATAGTCATTTGCTACATATCAATAAAACATTAATAAGTAATGGTACTTAGGGCTTAATACACTCATTTATATACATTATATACATCAAAACTAAATCCCTCGTGTTATGGTCACAGCGGGAGAC
This sequence comes from Lerema accius, assembly GCA_001278395.1. Taxonomy (NCBI): domain Eukaryota; kingdom Metazoa; phylum Arthropoda; class Insecta; order Lepidoptera; family Hesperiidae; genus Lerema; species Lerema accius. The sequence goes on along the minus strand of LGAG01000412.1, from coordinate 1,390,208 downwards.
AGTTTTATTACACATCAACCTTTTGTTCCAGGACTGTTAATCCATTAGGATAGCTAAATAAATGAGAATGGATTTGATTTGAGCTCATAAAAAGTTGCCGACGTTGTAAAAATTGTTCTAAGCCCAGCTGTGGGAAGTTTTAGCTGTGTCGTTGACCTGGACTTAGGTATATATTACTGACGTAAGAGCCAGCCCGATAGAGGGCGCTTCAAGCGTTTATTTTCCTTCCGACACTAAGTTAGCTTCCTCGCCTGTTTCTTCAACATCACAACCCCTAACTATCCCACTGCTGGGCCTGGGTCTCCTCTCCCAATGGTGGGTACGCCGTCGCCCATCCAATTAGCAACTGTCAAAACCGAAAACACAAGTCGATAATAAAGCATTTACATACGAAAAACTAATTTTATATTTACGTCTGTTTCAGGTAACTTGAAGACTTAGACTTCCTTCAACTTACGGCAAGTTTTATTACAGCTATCTTACGATAACAGTAGTAATGCTTATCCCGTATGAATCACGGATGCGACCGTGAAATTTTACTACTGCGGTCACCTTTGCTTATCTTTATGTTCTGTATTGTGAGTGATCGACCCAAGTTGACTATAAAGGTGTGCATTTTACTATTAGGGTCTGAATCTAAACCATCAAATCTTCCTGGCACACCTTGTATAACAATGTTATCTACAGTTTCTTTTTTATACAAATTTGTTTGTATCGTCCTATACGATCAAACTTGCTTGACAAACACGTAAAGCTTGACCTGCTTGGGTATCTACAGGCGACCTTACAAGGCAGGAGGATTATTAAAAAAAGTCCAAATTGCGTTCACTTCCATCAAGTTACTCTTACATTATGGACAAAGAGTTCCTAACAATTACTGATTTGGAATCGTATTTCTCGAAGGTTCCTTTAATTAAAACTTAAAACTGAGTTCGGAGGTTTAATATGTTCTTCGAGCAGGGCTGCGGTGTAAAGTTTTGCCTATGGTGAGCATCCTTTTGGTTGTGGTCCGCCCTCGAAATTTTTCTAAAACGATCACTTGTCAGACAACCGAAAACAGCAATCTAAATTGCGTGCATCCTTATCATCCCTACAATAAGTACTTGTCGTCTCATTCTTACTCCAAAGAAAAAGGAATTTAATTGGGCACTTTTCCTGTCTTCACACCAAGTGCCCTTGTAATATTATCTGCTTTTTTTGTATTTTTTGTATATAAAAACATTGCTACTTTACGCAACCATAATAACATTTGCAAAAAAATTGTAACAATCAGTCGCAGCGGCAATCCACGTGGCGATTGCTTGGCGACATTTTGTCGCTTGTAAGTCGTACAGTAACCAGACTCGATCGAGAACCAGTAGTAACCAATGCGGTTGTAGGTTTTATGATATAAAATGACTATAAACCAGCGTGGACAGCGCGATCAACCAGGATCCATGCGGTTACAGATTATGGGATTTTATCGCTCCCGGTTAGATCGGCTGATTATGGTTTATATTTCATGGTATTTTATTGTGGTTTAGTCTATTGTTCACTGGAACCTCATTAAGATTGGAGTCAGGTTTTTTTTTTTACCCGTGTTTCTGTCGTGTCGGAAGCAATGTGGTTTTCGAGTGAAAGGTTAATATGTCGTACAAAACGATAGTGTGTCTAAATGGATTTGCCGATCGCCGAGTTTGACTGATTTTTACAATAGTAATATCTATATTAATAGTCTCTATTGTGGGGAGTAACACAGGCTTATACTTTTTAAATATGGTGCCCCAAAATAAAAAAAAGTTTAAAAAAAGTTTCGGCCGCGGTATAATTCCTGCTTCTTGAAATATTGCAAAACCCATAATTTATTTCTATTTTTTTATTGTTTCTTGTAGCAAAACGGATACAATACAAAAAATTGAATTAAAAAAGGAAGGCCAAAGAAAAAAAAAGAAATCAAATAGGTAATAAAAAGCAGGAAAGTAAAAAAAAAATTTGTTTTGTTCAACAACAAGAAAAAGAAGCCATAGCATTTTAATCATTGTTGTTGAATTCGTCTTACCTTCGTTCGATTTTTAAATTGACCGGGTTTAACAGAAGAGCGTGGTTCGTCGAACGGTTGCGGGTTGCCGGTTGCCCGGATACGTACTGATAACGTCTTGAACGGAAGATGTATGGCAGAGAGCGGAAAGTTTAAAACTAAAGTATATTTTCTCGGTAGATCTAAATCATTTTATCCGCTTTATATACTTATACTTTATGTGCAGTTATGACTAACTATTGACTTGGCTGTAGGAGTGAGTTGTCCAGCCCAGGCATGTCCAGCCCAGGCACAGTTTTTATTATTTTTTATTTTTTTATTTATTATTTGAAGACTTTGTCGCTGCGTTACCACATCGTCTCGTTAATGAACTTAAAATTCAACACATACAAAAACATACAATCAACAAATTTAAACATAAATCAGCTAATTTGACTAGCACTGTGACCCAGACACATTTTAATTGCAATTGTAACTTGCACTGATGTGGTGAAGATTGTAAACAAATGAAACGTCTCTGAGCTAGTGCGAACAATAAGCACATATCTACGAATAGATAAGTCAATAGCTCACTTTAAAGAGTACCTCATTAAGGTAAGCATAACAGCAGAACCCTACAATCTATTTGTTTACGGATACATTAGACACAAAAAAACAAATGAGGCAAGAAAAAAAGAGCCTACATATACGTGTCGCAAAGTATCCATTGAAAACATAAGGAAGACATAAAATGACCTTGAAGCTCGCGTATAAAATCCTGGGTAGCTATTACGTCTGATTTTACTACAGCTTCATCAATAAAACGGACCCTCAATACAATCTGCATTGAATGGTTAACAATAGACTTCTCCTCCATAAAATATATGACTTTATCAACCTCTCATCTAAACGCCGATAGACCCCATAATCTCCGTAGCCGCGGAGTTAGTTCGTGGACAAATTATAACATAAAACCTTTGTGATTATGTTACTAATGGAACTCGATTGTTGAGACGACTCAATTTTATATTCGAATAGTCGTACTTTTCGTTCTTTCTAATATTTGTTTTGCTGATTGTGTTTGATGCTTTGAATAGTTTGCTACGTAAACTGTTTTACTTACTACTTAGTTAAATAATGGGACTACAAGAGTAACCTTATTTATTTTATGTCTTTCCTAATCTTCTAGCAATGTTTGATAGTAATGCATATATTAGCGAATGATATCTCGATCCTCGACTTTAACTTATTACAACTTTTTATTTTTGTAAAATGTGTATTCCCTCTTGATTTAATTTTGACGGTTTATTAAAAAGACTTCCTAATAAATTCTCTTTTTTGTTGTCGTTCACTGTAAAGGGAATGAAATTTATATTTAATTTAACTAAGAGGTAACTCCATTGAACGCTTAAATAATTGAAAATTTAATCACTTTAACAAATGTCTTTTATCGCTTTTACTAAAGGACACTTCAGGTGAAATGTTTCAATTGTTCAGCTCTTTAATTTCTGATTTATAATGTCCTTCTCATCATTAATTAATATTCCGGCGTGTTGCGATCGAAATATAAAATTTAAATACCGCACTGCAGTGCAGTCATATTTGCGTACGCTCCGCATTTAAACCAAAACGAGCATACGATAATGACTCTTAACCTATTAATGCAATAAAAACACCCGTCCCACGTTTACTTAACCAATTTTATACTCATTAAACAGAAACACCGGAAACCGCGAACCAAAATGATGAATAAAAGAAAACCAAGCTCTATTATGACACGTTTGCGTTTCGAATCGAAATCTCTTTCAATTTTTACGATCGAGTTACCGTGGTAATAACAGTTGGTGGTAACGACTACCCATTAAACCCGACGTGGATTTACGAGTAAAGTGTGGTCAACCCTTATTTACTTAAGTACGGTATTTATAAGAACAACATACCTGCTAGCGGAGTTCTGAATGCTCGGGCGTGTTAAAAATTGTAAGCCTTTTAAATCGCTAACAAGTGTTAATGCTTGAGTTTTGGAATGAAAAGAAACGGATTCTAACGCAATGAAAACGAAAAGTTTTATTTTTTTTTTATTTAAATTGTTTTTCGTTTACGTTTTCGAACTTCACATCGGGATACTAGAAAACCACATATTTAATATTTTGTCTCTTATAGTTGATCCCTTTATTTTCCACATCAATTACTTCCGACTTCAAACTGTCGTACATCTTTGTTAAATTCTCGTCACATTCGACATTTCGACAACGTTTGCTATAGTGACGTTTCAATATTTTTCGTAATTTGACTAAATTTTTTACTAATTTGACTGGACCCTTGAAGTGTTTTGACGTCAGTAGGTACCTACAGCTACAGGATAATTAAATGTCGGTAGTATCCACAGAACAAGGAATGTATTAGTCCGTGGGAGTATCTAATAAGAAAAATAAAAGAATGTTCAAATTGTTATAGATAAATTATCTTGTAGAACAACGTTTGCTGATCTTTTAGTGTTAAGTAAATCTGCATTAGCGCTAATAAAAGCTAGTCTGTTTGTGTTCGCGAATGTTCATCAATCGATATCTCAATTTGATTCAATGCTCTCGATAATAATTAGAATGTAAGCTGTACCATCTCAATTGCTTCTGCGGTTCGTTTTCAATCGATTCTGATTGATCCGTACTCGTATTCCGACCGCTACGAGGTCATTGATATTGGTGGTATTTGGGAATTTACAAAAAGTATTTTCAAAGAAATTGAGAATCGATATGGAGATGTAGCTTCGGGTTTTTGTACTAACTTTTGTCTTATTTCTTGAAGCTTTCAAAACTACTTCTAATTTATTACGCTCTTATTTGCTGTTACTTTAAAATATGCAAAGTAAAGTCCCATTTTCGTGGTTCTTGAGAATATGTAAAATGTGTTTTAAAACAATATTTATTTATTTTATTATGGAATATTTAAGGTCAGGTTTTCACTAACTTTGAAATGGTTATTTGAAGTTTTCAAAAGTGCTTCTTCTGTATGTTTATTTACGCTCTTTACTTTTACTTAAAAATCTGCTAAGTAAACCACAGCGCCCCCTACCCTTCTCGATACTGCACGAATCGACCTCTTGACTATCTTTAGTAAAAGAAATTGGTTGGTTGGCTGTAAATATGGACATAATTATCGCGCGTGCGGTCGGCTTTCATCGATTTTAAAGACGTTTTCACGTCAAAAATTATCGTGACTGTAAAAGTAAATAATGTGCGTATTCAGGTAGGTATATTAAAATTACTTTTTTCAAGGTACAATGCGATTCGTGACCTAAATGATTAAACCAACAAGTCGGTCTCGGGCGAAGGGCGTGTCCAAATCTTACACGCACGTTTTATTCTTAACTGACTAGCATGGTAGACTATAGTCTGTAATTTCAAAGAATCTTACGTTCGATTTTTAAAGTAGCAGAAAATTACCGATTTATAATTTGGTCGAAAAGACAATGAGGTTTATAAAAATGTAAATGATAGTTTTTAAACGACGACCTCGTAGCCTAGTTGGTAGTGACCCTACCTGCGAAGCGAGGAATCCCGGATTCGATTCCCGGCCGGGGCAGATATTAATGTGACAGATAAATGTTTGTTCTCGGGTCATGGGTGTTAGTGATGTGTTATTTGTGTTGTCTATGCCACCCGCGACACAGGTAATCGTAGTGCAGGGGTAAGAGTGTTAGCGTTTTAGCGCTTAACGTTATTTCACGGTGATGTTACACTTGAGGACATTGTAGTCAAAGACATTTTCATAGAAATACACTTTTGTTATTGTCGTTTAAATTAAGAAACTGAGTGTGTTCTTGTCAATGTGTTGTCCGCGGAACCTACAGAGATTCAAGGTGTAAGGTTATGATTGTGTAACGTTCAGTTTCATGTGTTGTTTATTCAGTTATCCAGGTTTATTTAGGCTCCATCGTGCGTTATCTGGATTGTTGCTGCGGGCCGTTTTCAATCAAGAGCTCGATTGATCGACACTTGTGTACCTTAACGTTTGATCATCTCTATTGACTTAATATTCTTAACCGTCTGTGCTTGAAATTCGAACGTAGCTAATTATTTCAAAATGTAGCTTAGGGCGGTTTTAGACTAGCGTTTTTATGCGCGTATAAGCTCATCTTTAAAAGCGCATGTAGGTATAGGCGCGCCTTTTGACACACGCGAAACTTGTACGAACTTGTGCTTCTAAGCTCGTATCAGTGTTGATATACTGACAGAATGTTATTACCGTTCGAACAAACACGCCGAAATATGGCAGTTTACGCGCGTCGGTTTTTCGGTATAAGTGCGTATGCTGAAACCACCGTATACGAGCAGAAACATACGCTAGTCTGAAACCGCACTTATAACCATAAGAACGTGCTTAAACTTTATCAAATATCTAGACAATAAAAAGGAGTCCAAGTTACCCCCAAAAATACCTCTTTTTTGTAGTTCAAGTTCAACAGTTTAACTCTCTACATGTACCTATTATAGATAATTCTGCCAACATAATACTTGGATGGCCTCTGTACCATATTTTACTTGTGCAAGTAAAACAGTTTCAACAACTGGTTCAGATCTATTATTAATCCTCAGGTTTCTCTATACAAGTTCTGCATCAAGTTAGAAGACTACAGCAATTGTAGCCGACAGTATTAATAGTAGGTGCACAAAGTTCCAATTGAATACTAAACTAACGCGAACTTCTACAATACGTATGATTACTTAGAGTATACACAATATATCGGTGAGCCGAAACTCAATCATTGACTCGGCTAGCCAATGCTAGCGTTCAATGAAATGCAAACACTAGGAATAGAATCGATATGGAAATCTATCCCTGATG
>LGAG01000412.1:1354738-1369030 GCA_001278395.1 Lerema accius | reverse complement strand
TAAGAATACACCTTGCTCATTAGTAAATTAACAATTTATTATTGTTTGGTATACAATGGTGCTTATAAAATCACCTATGAGCAAATCATACAATCTTTAAATAGTATTTTACTAACCATTAACTCTCCGTTGATAGTTTTTTCCTAATTTTACTCCTACAAAAGCAAAACAGAAATAAAGATATTCCCTCTTCCCTAAAGTGCTACGGTAACATTTTAATGATCTACGTTTGAAATATTTTTTTCTTTTCTAAATTTTATTACGTATTGTGTAACCCTAAGACATGAGTATTTCAGCGGAGTACCTACAGCATTCAAGGAAGGGAAATCGAATCACAACGGATTGGGGCTCACCCGGTTTCTTTATTCGAACTAGCCAATTCAGGGACCTTTCCAGGGTTAACCAAGGACCTTTTGTCCCTTAGTTTTATGCCTCTAGCATCTGTATCAATATTTCTTGACGCTTTCGGGTTACTCGGAATATTTATTTGGAGAGTATTCAATTTTGTCTGTACCTTCCACTCGTGGAGCGTTTATTTTACTGTTTGGTTCTGCTATTAGCGTGAAAAATTACGCCTTTTCGTCCCTTTGTGGATTTGTAAATTGAACAAATGTACGCAAGCATAATGATATTACAAAAAAAAAAATTCAATCTGCAAAGAAAATGCTACTTAAAATTACAATTAATATAACTTCACTCGAAATATTCACTCAAATTCAAATTAATTTTTCTGGTGATAAAGAGAACTCCAGAAAACATTTTTAACGAATACCGTAATACCTACTTATATTTGATTTTTTCTTTAACCATGAACAATAAAAAATATGAATTAGAATTTCGCTGCGGACCGTACAACATTTTCCTTATTATTCAATCACTTTGAGACCCGTCCAAGCAAATTTTCAGCATAACGGGACAAACGTTACATTCCTTGGTACATCCAATTTAGTTTATGGAATTTTTATGTTGAAACATTGCGGTAGAAATAAGGACACTCTTAAATAATACTCTTTTGTATAACATATGTTGTGTCAGACACCCTTATGGATGTAAGGATAGTTAGCATTTCAGATATTAAAATTTTTTTTTTTCAAAATTTCCAAAAGTATACTATTTCGCGTAACTTAAAAAAACTATTTCGCGTAGTAGATACTGCTCAGTTTTTACGATAATAATTTTGCCGTCTTGTTCTTATCCAAAAGAAATTAGACTACAATTAGAGTATTCTCGTTTCGTGGAAATATTGAAACGACGCCGTCATAATAAAAGTTGTTTTGTTTTGATAATATGAATTTGGCTAAAATACATTTAAGTTTGGGAGTACTTAATATCGACCACTTATATGAACCAAACATTAACAGAAAAAATTTGTTGCAGAATAACGTCAGCCCAGTCTTCTACTCTTAAGTATAAAATATTTTTGAGTACGGGTAACAGTTTTGTTACTGCGATTTCATAGTCGTTGTTCGCTGATGATAAAACGACAGGTTAAAACGATGATCATAAACGTTCGCTTGTGACGAGGCCAACTTTGAACGAGCAGTTTAAAAGGGCCATATGTCAGACAGAAGTTTAAGGGAAATTTTACGATTGCCCTAAATCTGCCAGCCCTAACGTTTTTATGTTCCGAAAACTTTTTAACTGCTTTGTGGGAGTGTGACTCAAAATTTTGAAAGGTAAACTATGTAGGGTTATCAGGAACAGATTCGTATTTTTAAATTTATGAATGTTGGCACGTACGAGTTAACGTGTGTTACTTTGAACGATTTACGGGTTTCGTTTACGCTACTGTATAGAAATATTCAAGGTCCTACTACGCTAAAAAAGTGTAATGTTTTTCCAGCGTATGTATGTGTATAATAAATGATACTTCACACGTTGAATTTCGTCTAGCTATTTGAGCTGTTTAGCAAGCCAATGAAACGGACATACATACATAATGTTCGAAAAACCTCCCTCCTAGCGCAGAGTAAAAATGTCTAGCACGGCATATGTTTCGTCGCCTAATGAAGAAACTATAAAAACATACATTACGCATTGTTCCCTCCATATGGAATTACTATAAACCTATAAACGCTAAACGCTGACACACTCATACCGCCGGCCGGGAATCGAATCCGGAACCCCCTCGCTTCGCAAGCAGGGTCACTACCAACTAGGCTACGAGGTCGTCAACTTATGATATAAATACAAAATTAATATCTTCAAATTACCTAGACAATCTTACAGACTATACCTACAATAAATAGGTAACGCTACACTGTAGAATCTCTATTATGTATTTACCTACTCTGTAACCCTGGTTTAATTATCTTCATGTCACAATCATGCCGTCTAACAAAGATAACGGGGAATAGGCAGTTAATTAAAGAAGGCTGGTATCCTTTGATGAATATGTGATGTGTGTCATTCTTAAGACTGCGTGTGCTTGATACTTGGAATAGGGAAGCAAGAAAAAATACTAGTAGCTCATTAGTATGAAAAACAAATGACATTTTTTAAACTACAATATTGTATATAAGTAAATAAATAAAGGCTATACACGGCGAACACACACCCAGACCGAGAAATTTCTTGCTTGCTTTTCGAACCCAGGACCATTTGAGCGGTATCCATTACGCCATATGACCGTAAATAGGTTATGTCACTCTCAATGGAGACAAATCAAAGTACTAAAAGTTTTTGGTGAACATAAACTAAAGCAGGGATGCCCAAAGTGGGTTACGTAGAACAGTTATCAGGGTTCCGCCAAAATTATATTACACATTTGAAGCCCAAAAAAAGTCGACTTTTGAGAATTGGTGAAATGTAGTCGGAAAAAAGACCTCAGACGTAAAAAAAAACTTAATTGGAGTACCATGAAATAAAAGGTATTTGTTTGGTGCTCCGTTATCTTTAAAGTTTAAGAACCCCTGAACTAAAGGAATGTCAGATATGGCAACACTGTGAGAGCTCTCAGACTTCCTAATCGCCCACAGAATCCTAAAAATGGCGTGGCACAAGTTATTCATCAGTTTGTCGCAATATAAGTCACTTACCCCTGAAAAACGCTGATGCCAAAGTTGCGTGAATATTTATCACTCCGACGCGATAAATTATCATCAATCGTCAATAAACTATAGGATTTAACTGCGATAGTAAATTAGTGGAATTTCCGCCTTTTTTATGGGAATGCGGCGGGGTCTTATTAATGGATAAGTCCAAGCTGAAATATGCTATTAGAATTTTAGTTTTAACGACCATTATGGCGCAATGGTTACCATGTCAGTCCGCTGTTTATTAGGTCCTGGGTTCGATTCTCAGAGAGGCGGAGATCTGCATGATGAATTTAAATTTCTTTTTTCGGTCTGGATATGTATCATATGTCTATTTGTGTTGTATAATGATACTTACGACAGGGAATCCGACTGTGGGGCTATTAGTGTATAACATTCGTTCTTTCTTCTTAGTCATTCTTTTTTGCATTTACTTTAATCTTCATTGTCTTTCAAACACTTATTTTATTTAAGGTTTAAAACGAGACTTTCAAATAAATTGGCTACGTCTTGTCTCAATCTTTAATAAATTGAGTAATATATAGCGGCGATATTTACATAGGTTACGTTTAAGCAAACTATAATTTAATACGCAACTTCCTTACTATTTTTACATAGCTTAAATTACGAGGGTTTTACGTAATTTACGGCACCGCCTCGCAAGCCTCTCAGGGGACCTTTAAAGATGTATTTCAGAACCCATAAAGAGGGTTTCACATTATACCCACCGCCATAACGAAGGGTGTTATGACACTCCATCGATTTGGAAGATGTAATGTTAATTGAATTGACGATATTTTGATAAAATAGGGCACTAATTAAAGTGGTCAGTAACTTAAAAATCCCGGCAGTTACATTGAGCAGTGGAAATAATGAGTTGGGCAGTAAAATATTTTTTGGCAGTAAAACATGAGCAGTACTAAAAATACAAAGTGGCGGTAATTTTATCATAAAAGGAGCAATTCAATAAGTAATTGGGCAGTAATACATGAGCAGTAATTTGAAACAAATTGGCCAGTTACATTGGGCAGTTATTATAAGCAGTTAATGTGGGCAGTTAAATTAATATTTTTAAATAATGAAAAGAATTTGACAAAAATCTCATTTTTAATGGTCTTTGGTTGGGTTAGGTTAGGTTGGTATGATTTTATTCGTTCGGAAGGAGAAAACCCGCGTGAGCGGCTTTCCGACGACATCTGTGACATAATCCAATTATACAATAATGATAATCGTGTAGACTTCAATTAAGTGGGCAGTAAAACTTATAAAATGGCATACCAAAAAGTTTAGTAAAAAACGCGTTATTTGACGACGAACACTAAAATGTGAAGGTGTGTTAGGTAAGGGTTAGGTTTAAATTTCGTTTACCCTATTAAATCTTTATTTTAACCCTACGAGTTACTGCCCTCAGGTTGCTGCTCACAAGTTACCGACCAATTGCAACTTTATAACTGCCCACTATTAACTGCCCATTTCATTATTTTACTGCCGAAAAATATATTTATTACTGATCGTTTTCATTTATTTTACTGCCCAAACTTTACTGCCAATGTCATCAATTTTACTGACCAAAATCGAAATAAATTACCGCCGCGTTAAACTAGTGCCATAAAAAAGTGACATGTTTGTTTACTTATGGGTTCAGTTATATTTTGGCGTAGAAAAATTGTAATAAATACTGGTATTTTAGGATACTCCTTACCTAGATGAAAACATTAATATAAATATTTAAAACAATCGTTGCTATTGTTACAAAGAAATATATTTATTTCATTTAGATTAATCCTACTAATATTATAAATGTGAAAGTTTGTAAAGATGTTTGGATATTTGGATGTTTTTAAGTCCTTCACGCTCTACCCGTTTAACGGACTAAGCTGAATCTTGTCATACATAAATAGTTTGCATCCAGGAATAGGACATATTTTTTTAATTAGGTCGTCTAGTTTAGAAATAAAACAAAACGCACAGTACCATTCATTTGATACGCAGAAACGTCATACCTACTCGTCAGACCAAAGGCCTCATTGACAGATAATTGATGTTGTCATTGACATCTATCAGCCGGGGATATCGAACAAATCTTTAGTAGTATTCAACCAGAGTTATAGTCGAATTCCAACCACACAGCGGGCCCTCTAGTTTATTACGATTTTTCCCCTTGTCAGTTTGTCACTAATATTATCTTTCATAGAATTCAAATAACATAAGCTGATCAATCCTGTAGCTTCCAAACTATTACATAAACAAATAATTCGCGGACAAATAAATAGGTTGTTGACCATAAAATCTTTCATTCATGTTCAATTGAAGGAAATTCAAGCATGACAATGCTTTGTCAGTTTTGCTTTAACCTGGTTACACGTGATGCGTTTATGTGTTTCTATACGTTATAGATTCGTTATGGCTGGCATAAAATTTAGGTTCCTACTCTGCTTCTCCACGCAAACGTTAACTATGCCAAAATCTTATATTCATACGTATTGCGTCACTCACACATTTAGTTATTGGAGCTTAACCATCGAAAGTTGTAGTATGCAACATGTTTGCCTTATTAAAACAAAAAAGAAAAACAAAGTTACAAAGCAAGAATAAATTAAGAATTAAGTAGAATAAATGTTCCAAATGTAGAACCGCCTACATTATAATTATTTCTTCTATTATTAAATCAAGGGCCGATTTAAATTACATAGAATAAAATAAAATTCCCTAAAATCTATTTTAGTATTGCCTTTAGTCTACAATTTGTATGCTGACATTATTTTCTTGGAAAACTTCGAACGATTCTCTTTCTGGAAAGAGACGAACTCATTGAATAACAAATCGCTGAATAACATTTGATATTAACATTTCGTCCGTCGCATTAATTCAAATTTGAAATTGGATTTTAGTATGCATAAACCCGAAAATAATGCATTTGTCTTCTCAATACTTCAAAAAGAACTAACCATGCTGAACTACTATTAAAAGAACATTGTTTTCGATTCCCAAAAATTTAACGATAAATTAATAAAAAATGTATGACTTACGTCACTTCTACAATGGAGACTAATACAATGACACATCATACGTTGAAATCCGTAAAGGACTTTAGGCTGAAGAGCATGCCAAAAAAATTACATCCATTCATACATACGATCGAAATATATCAACTTTTTTCTAACACAGTCGGGTAAAAAAACTGTCGGGTAAAAAAAAAACAAATTACGCATGGTGTGAAAACAGCCTTATTCTCAATTTATTTATCGTATTGACTTCCGCGATACCCGATATGTATCACGAAACATAATTGAAGCAATTGATCAATCTGTACTGTATTGAATGATCGATGTCATTGTATTGAATGCATTTAATAAATGTTTACCGATAAATGTTGTTGACAGTCGCTTTTAATAAACTGTAAATAGTTTTAGTTAAGTTATATTTGAATAATACTCGTACATTTCGCATTTCTATTGTCAATATAGAATGCATAATGCTTGGTACAAAATAGGATTCCCTATGTCGTAAGTGCTATGGACAACACAAAGCCTAGAACACACACACATGCACACATAAACAGACATTAATCTCATAATCAAAATTGCGTAACTGGTAATTGAATGCAAGACCTTTGGAATGTCACTAGATTTGATAGTGCTAAGTCATACGGGTCATTGGATTAGTCAATACTTTACTAGCTGTAAACTCTTTTTATTTGTTAGTGCTTTCTAATTAAATAATCAGTATTCAAGCCCATAAACAAGTCACCGCAAAGATTCCCTAAAAGATAACCTATTTAAAACCAGAACAGACCACCAAAATATTCAAATTTAGAAGGCGGTATCATTTAGCGCCAAAGCAAATTAAAGACGTTACGGTCATATCGGAATTCTTTGGAATCCCCTAAATATGTTCTTAATAAACCCATTCTGGTATCGCCAGGCCATCAAGACATATTTCTGGCTAACAAAGGATCGGAGGGACCGTATGATAACAATTCACGTAACCTAGCACAAAAGACGTTTGACGCGCCGCCATCTTTGTTTTTTTTTGTTAAAGACGCTGTAGACTCTCGCCGAGTAAAATAAGGCGAGCAAGAGACACGTTACGCTTGGTTGAGCTCGTTCTTCTGCTTTTGTGACTTACCTAATTTTATAATATACCTTTCGTGGAAAGGAAGCTGTTGCATGATAATTATAATGATGTCACACTATTCGGCGAAGTTAATGAAAATGAAGTTTCAAATTATGTTTCTTTTAATAATAAACTTACCTTTAAGTTACCACAAACGGAACTAGAAACTGACTAAGCTGCCAAGACTAATTTTGTAGTTTTCATACAATATTTCACCTTTTTATAACAATATTTTCCCGTTTGGCATGTTTCTTTGAAAACCAAATTTTGCAAGATAAAAACGCTAAAAGAAGAGAAGGCGATGTTATTTCATTAATTGGACAAATTAAAAATGTAAGCCGAAAATCTACTTAGAACAAAACAAATCTTAGCGAGAGTGTTAGTCTTCCTTATAATTCGAGCTGTTCAATAGCCGTTCATTATTATTCCACAAAATAATGGAGCGGGCGGTTCGGTTATCTCACTTTCGAGGAACGATCGATTATGACTCGTTTTGATCTGATGAACACCTGGCAGGAATGTGAAGGTGGCAGATATTTTTTGTTTCTTTTTTTCAGTTTATCACTTGCCAGATTTTGTTTCACTCTCATTAATGGAGTGACTTCTTGGCTGTTATGGATGGTACAAACTTTACAATTACATTATCTTCCTAGAAAGCCAGAATAATAGGTATTCTTTGAATCGCTTTACGTATCCAATAAGGTACAGATACACTCAAACCTTTTTTAATACTATCGCAATTTTTTATAGTATGAGAATAGTAAACGAGAGGGGAGCCTAGGGGTGTGTTAAATCTAATACATACATACTCGTACATACATACAAGCATGCAAGTAATAAGCGGTGTTATGTTACCACAAGAACTTCTGCTACCCTTTATCACCCAAATTCCAAAGCGAGTCTACATGTCTCCGTTCCTATTGTATCTCCAGTTCCTAATTACATAAGACAGAGACTCCCAAAGTGTAATGCGGTGACTGGTAATCCTACGCGCCTTAGAAAGTAAACAGGGACGTCTTGAAGCTATACCCAAAATCCTTGAGTATTGGCGGGTACAAAAAAAAAACAAAGGACATCCTACATACGGATATTATTATCCTACTGTAATCGAGGCACAACAACTAGTTAAAAATAAATTCATAATAATTTATGTTATACTTCGTAGTTTCTAGTTTGAATTGAAAGTACTAAACAATGTACCACAGTGTATATTTATCAGTGACTGAACTGTCCTACATGATGTCAAGAGCAAAAGTAAGTCTTGAGAATGTCGGCTCCAAACATAACTTAGTGAGTTACGAGTAAGTTACGTTTAGTTATATTTGTACGTGAAAAAAATCAATTTCTCCTTATCTACACGCTGTATGTGATGACGCCAAACAATAAACACTTGTAGGTACGACGCGGTCTGCAAAGATTGGGAACCCATGTCATAAGAGATTGCTTGAAGAATTCCGCTTTAATAAATAACGCTCCTTCCTTGGCAGCCACTATTTGCGGAGATTTCTTGTGTTAGTGCCAAGTTTGTCAAGTTATAAGTTAGGTGAACATTAAGATGAGTTCCTAAGAATCTTTAAAAGAATTTGAATTCTTCAAACTTAGATCGCGGAAAGTGACAAGTTTTTATCTAAGAACTGGTTTTTGCCTACTTCACTTTTAGACATTTTCGTCTTCCATTTAAGTGATTTAAAAAACGGCTAAGTTCGAGTCGAATATAAAAAATAAGGTTTCTATTACACGTTGAAATAAAAAAAAATTGCAATCTAAAATTAATTTAGGACCATACCCTCCAACGCTTCCCCTCAACTGAGGTACAAAATCAGTAACACCTTTGAGACGTAATTCAATGAATTTCAATACTCCATTACAAGTTATGTATAGAACCCTAAATACCACACGCCTTGTAAATATTCAAGGGTTTATGGCAAGCGTTCAAAATCAACTCGGGTCTGTATTCATTGTAAAGGCGAAATTTACAAGCGTGAATTTCTTTAGAAACGCCAACATAATACAACACTTAGAAGAAAGGAACGGTCGGTTTTTATTTGCGGTTGCAATGATTCATATCGACACTCAAAAACGTTTTTTTCCATACAGTTAATACTTGAATTTTAAAAGTAAATAATGTTTAAAACATTTCGCTGGGAGTTTCTACTGAAATTGTAGGGAGAAAGGTTTTTTTAGGTGTTTATTTCCTATTCACGCATTGATTTGTGAATTAACCCGTGCGATTCCGTAGCTACATTTAATGTGATAAGTAAGTAGAATTCTAATAATCGTACCTTACAAAAGGGTTGCTTTTTAAAAATATTAATATGAACTTATATTTTGTAAAAATTTTTTTTATTTTTTTTGATGTAATGAATAGCGAATGGATTAATGCATAGTTTTTACTTAACTGCTTTAACTATCGAATATTTTACCGTAACTATTTAGTTAGACAATTGCGACATGATCATTCTACTAACTGGGATATGGGAATGTCTAAAATTAATTGAAACCATGTAGCGGCTTGATATCTATTACTTAAAATACCTATCGTATAGCGTTGCTGTCACTTAAGTCGCCATCCCAGGACAATATTTTCAAAACTCTTGACATTTCAACTCTCCGGACACATTAAGGATTTTCCCCGGGCATCTATAAAAAAATGTGTAATAAAATACATATTTTCAGTGCTTTAAATCCAGAATCCTTTAGATAGTTTCTAGAGTCTTTATATGGTCTAGAGTCTATGACCCTTTGGATACTCAAATTTGTTTTAATTTGTTACTTATGCTTAATTAAAAATTCAGTGTCTAAGATTTGCCCGGATGTTTTACAAAAACCTTACCTGGATAACCCCAGTCGCCCTCCCAACTAGGATAAGCCCGGGAAAACCCGGACGGATAGCAGCCCTACCTTATAATATATAACGGTAATCAAATAACCATGTTATTGATTCCTGTGTAATCCTGACAGTAATCCTAATTGTATAATAATGAAAGGAAATATCCCGCTTGGCAAATATAATAATCTCAAGGCGTGTTCACACACAACAACGAATAATACATCGTTCATACGACGCGTTGCGACAACTATGCTTCGTTTTAACGCAACTCCTTTTCATAAGAACCCTTACACACTATATTTTTTTAACGCACCGAAAACGCACGTTTTAGATACGCGTCCTCTACGCATTTACATTGCGTTCTCCGCGCCTTTTTGTATCTATGTCCTATCTGTTCTGTTTCTATGTTCTATTTGGCTGAGGCGAACAATAAATAAATATGTATCATTTTTATTTTCTGAGTTTCAATTTATTTCAATAAATATTTTCCTTTCAATATCCATGAACACTTCAATAACATGAAAATTAAAATACTGTACTCATGTTATCTTTTCATACAGAAACGTAAATATAACAAATTAATGTCGAGTACAAATTGACTCACACCCACCGTAGGATGTTGGTAGCAATTTATGTAACATTTTTATTCCTCATGCCAAAGCAAATTGGATTTTGTTGTTGGAATGTATCAACATTTAAATATCCCATGGATTTAAAACGCCATGAGCTGTAAAAGCGGAAACGATCTGTATTTGTTCCTCTGGACATTTTGTCATTACATCCACTATAAAATTTATTACAATCCGACATTGGAAATATGCGAGACGGAATTTGAAGAGGAATTTTAGAAATTCCTAAGTTACGAGATTAAGGCTACTTAGGTATTTTGAAATAAATTGTAGTTTCTGTTTGAATTTTTTTTATCCCTATTACGAAAGTGGAGGGAAACGAAAAATACACGTGAAATCTTTTCTTTTTGGCTCTTAACACACAAACGTCCAAATTATCCCAAGGGATCTTACATTCGGTATAAGATAATATATTATATCCTATGCTCTTTTCTTAGATTAGAAATTGCCAAATTTCAACTGAGTCAGCCCAGTAATTTAGCCGTGAAATGTCATAGACAGACGATCTTTCACATAGTTTGTATTGGTGTAAACGTGCGTCATGTTTTGTACAAAGGCCTTTTGTTCGTCTTTTTACTCGACAGCGCTAGGAGGGTTATGTTTTTCGAGTGAATGTATGTATGTCTTTTTTATAACAGACCTACAGTCTAAACGGCTACATTTCAACATAATAGCCTAGCAACATATTATTATGGGGTGTCCTTGTATTCGTCTTGATTGTCAGAATAATATAGATTAGAGAATAATAAAATGATTTTTTTTAACTAAAATTTTCAGCAGTGTTGTGTTTCTGTTTTGCTTTTAATGGTAACTAGTTTACTAAATATTAACTCCAACTTCATGGCCCGTATTATCAAGCGAAGTTATTCGAAACGGCAACCTAAATCAGTAATCAAAAAAAAACCTAACAAATCGTCCATTACCGAACCGATCAATTGCAAATGTTGACATTTCATTAGGAAATTAGAATATAAATGATTTTGCGGCCATTAATGGCCATTGTGGGACATTTGGCTGACGTTCGATGCTCTGTTTATGTAAATTAGCGTAACTTCAGAGTGAAGTTGCTGTTACTCCACGGTTTACTTCTGTTACTATGTTCATTATTAAAACAGTTGACCTGGCTAACTTTAAATTTCATTGTAGCATTGTACGCGATAATATTATACAACCTCCTTCCCCTTTGATTCTCAACCGTCTGTACTTCGAATATTTACCCGACTGCATTAGAACGAGGGTAATGTCTTCCAAGTGTATGTATGTCAGTTTATTTGACACGCTTAACAGCGTAAACGGCTTGACTTGTATCATTAGATTCGTCCCCATTAAATTGTTAAAAATTGGGGAGATCTTGTTTTTTTTTACCTACATCTCAATTTTTAATAAAAAATATATCGTGGTATTACCCGTAATGATAATATTATTACGATGATAAATCTTCGTATAATTTAAAAGTGATTAGTATCTTCTCGACGTCCATCTAAAAAGTTTTCTTGTTTTTAATCTTTACTTTATTTTCAACAAAACAGACAATAGAATAAGATGGTTTCAAAATGTACTTGTATTTACTTTAATACAACCAAATACTGCAGTTTAAATTCACATTAAGACAGTTCGATTTTATTGTTGTTATTATGCGTTCGGCGCTCAAATAAAATGGAGCATTTGGATTCGATATTCTATTTATGTAAATACGTGGAAGTACAAAGTGATATTGAAACAAAATGCTTTTCGTTTTATTGAAATGGTAGTCGAATCCACGTGTTACTTAACCTCTGTTAACATTGCACCTAGCTTTGTGTATGTATGTATATTTATTTTGTATGAATGTTTGTCAAAGAACTGCTTCTGAAGGGCTGGAAATTATTTGATGATTTTTTTGTCTGTAAATGAAGGAATTGTAAATTGTTTAGGTTTATAATTTACTTATTATCTCAGATCACTAAGAATTTGGGGTCAGAAAAATAAGACTGAAAAAAAAGAAATTTTCTCCGAAACAAATCATAGCCGACTTTCGACAGCAAAGTGGGTCCTCTACTTATTATTACTAAATAAGATTCCACTCTTACAGTTGGCCCTGCTAAGAGTACTTGAAACTTCTAAGTACAGTTCCCATTTACGACTCAAAAACCCCTAAAGTGGCACGTCACCAATCTTCATTCAAGTTTCACGATGCGAGTTTCAGTATAAAATGTTGATGACTCCTGAAATCGTATGATACCTGGTTTTATCGAGAAAGTTCTGTAGTACGGATTGGGTTGTATGGAAGCATTCTTGTTGTTTTTCGTTATTACTGTATAAGTTTTGTGTTGTATATATAATTTTAGAATTGACACTGGGTTATTCCTTTTGATTGCCCTTACATCTATGATTACTAATAAAGGAACTATGAGTAAATGTACTGTCGAAACTGTCTCTACACGTGCATCTTTCTTTGTCTAGTTTAAAAAAAATACAATAATGAATTCAAATTATTTATCATTTTCAAGCAAGCATTTCGCCAGCATATCTCTAAGGAAATTTAATAATTTCTTAGTCTTAAAATAGATTTTATAATACGATTATTCATTATGATTAAATCCTCTCGTGCCATATTACAATCTCTAAAGGGCCTATCTATTACAAACGCCGATAACAATTTATCAGAAGCAAAATCCTTCTATTCAGCACTAAAGGCAATACCAGCGCTATAAGTACTTCTAATATTCATCATATCACATAAGTAATATGGGTATTTGTATGAAGACATTTACCCGTATCAGGCCATTTCTAACCATATCGTGTGTTGTTTCAGCGGCAATAGAGTCCCTTCACGCTCCGACCGGGGGAGGGGTGGAGCTGCCCTGTGACGTCACGCCGGCCCTTCCAGACGACAGGATGGGGCTTGTCATTTGGTACAAGCAGGGACACGAGACGCCTATATACACGTGAGTGTTATCTTATACTATTAAATGGACAATTCTTGAGAGAGAGGGAATCGCTCCCCCCCAAGTTTCCCTGTCCTGTTTTGTCTATTTGTACATTATATTATTATGTATATTATAGTAGAAGACCGGGCAGACATTATTCTGCAACTCATTTTATCTTTTAGTTTGGTTAGTCCCTTAGTTTTCCACAACAGGTCACCTGATTTTGCCACTGTTTAAATCTCAGAAAAAGGCGTTTTCACGTAATTTTCGAAACTACTTCAAGAACATTATTATCCAACATTATTACCTCGAAGTTTTCACTTACACAGCCACAGTTTGATTTGATAGATTTTCAATTGATTTACTTAGCTAGATGGTGGTTTAATTCTATTTAGCTAATAGACTAAAGATGCTAAACACCGAGTGAGATCATCTAGGGACTAATAAGTCTATTAGATACATTACAGACATACCTAAAATAAGGGCGCTATTGGCTTGCGTCAATCCTAAATGATCGACGAAGTTAAACCACTACGGTCGCGATCGGAGAGTGACAGAGTGACCGCTAATAGTAAAAAATAGGGAGGACTTCTGTGCTTCAGAGGGCACGTTAAGTCATCCGTTCTAATTGTTATGGTACATATACAGGGTGTTTCTAAGGAGTATATAAACCTCTCTCCAGTATACATGTTGTTCAACCTACCAAACCTTCTCATACTCGGCTATGTCTACCAATCTGCATTGGAGCAGCGTAAAGGTAGAAAAGTAAGCTC
>LGAG01000412.1:1298671-1354441 GCA_001278395.1 Lerema accius | reverse complement strand
GTTTTGTCTATTTATAGGTACATTATATACATATGGTATGGTAGACCGGGCAGTTAAGTAAGTAACCTTAACTTAACCTAAGTTAAGACGACATCGGTTCTCTGTAGTAGTTAAAATGTAATGTGGTATAAAAATATGTAGACGCAAAGAATATGTTTCTCAAAGCCTTTAAGATCTAAACACATAAAAACGTATTTGAACGCTCATAAATTTATGCATGAGTTTTAATATTAAGTCATAAACTTGCCCTAAAACCATATAACCACAGTATTACCATGTTATTATCGCCACCAAGGTTTCCGTGACGAATTTACTGCTTACACGATTTACCATATCCTAGGCCCTAAGGTTTAAAATTGAATTAATTATTATCACTGGACATTAAACCCTACAAAAGGTGCGATTGTGTTAAATTTAGCAAATGAGAGGGCAGCGAATGAATGAATAAAGGAACGAAAAAATGAGAGAACGGAGGAATGAATACTGCAAACAGAAGACAGCACGACTGCATCAAAATAAAATGACTACTTAGCGAAGCAGGACGTAGAAGTAACCATATTATAACATCACGTCGTATTATACGTATAGTTCACCATAAAATGATTAATTGATTGAATGAAATGATTGATCATTAAGTAGCCGGTCTTCTATTTTGTTAGGCATTTCCATAAAAAAAATCATGTAATATTCTTTACACTGCACGATGACCGCACTATATCAAAAACAAGGCACTCATTTATTTAATAGCACTTTGTCAGTTCAAAAACTGATCTTATTTCAAAGTGTTTTATCTGTTGTGTTTACGTAAAAGCTTCGGCGACACTCGACGGTTACGCCTGTATAAAAACACTCCTTAAAACCCTTCAGGCAGTAAGCTGGCAAGGAGCTATTATTACATCGTCACGGCGAAGCTTACCGAATCGATTTTCCAGGGGCTAAGTTCTCCTACAATAACATAACTTGTTGTTAGTGAAACGTAGTAAGTTAAGATAATGTCTTAATGTTAAAGTTTTGCATTATTCATCAGGAAATATAACATTTGAAGTCCGCAAGATCTCGTAAGGGGTCTTTTAAGTGCAAAATACGTAACTGGAAGTTTTAGCTTATTTCGAAGTATAAATTGTTGAACTTTGTTTCGTTTTGGTGACAAGGTGGTGGGGGGTTATGAATACAATTTCCGACAAGGTAGTTGTAATTTTGATGTGAATACATATCTCTGTTTTCAGTCTAGGAGGCTATCTCTATCTTTTTTTTTTATCTTTTATTTTTCCTTTACTACACTTTAGACTTCAAGACATCCACGCTATAAAATCGAACGGCAACGTCGAAGCTAGCAACTTATTTTACAACTGTCTTGGTGTTCGTGTTTAGTATAAGAGTATCCACGGATTCAGTATTCCATATAGGAAAGAGTTCAGTGACTGCTGTCAAACAAACATTTGTCAAGATACTCCTGTTACATTTCTGGTATCTAATCTTATCTAGATCGTCATTTCTCAAGTTTCCTGCAGTAGGGAACATAATAATCTGATTGCCGTCAACACATCGGGTATTTAAAACATTATCCTAGCTCGTAACCTATTTGTTTCTTGAACTTGAAGGCAAATGAAACCTTAAGTATCTAGAAATAAGGGTTAATATTGCCACACCTGAGGCTTCCTCCCAGCTTTGACATCAGTAACGAGATTGTAGGATGTTAATAACACGTGAGTGCCTCCGGCGTCTTAGAAGGCGGTGTCATTTAGGGCACGTATCGGCGACGTTTTATGCGTAGGTATTACTAGATATATCTTATACTAAAATACGAGTATTTCTTTTTTACATATTATTATAGCTATAATATAATACCTACATAGGTTGAATAGGTTTGGGAAAACCGCACTATCGATTTCTGTGTCTTTTTAAGAATCTTACGTTCGAAAACCAAAAGTCATTAAAAATTTGTTCTCAAGTTATTGGTTAATGCAATGAGTCTTTGGTTTGATTCCCAGTGAAGCAGGAATTTGAATGATGAATGTAAATTTTTGTTCCCAGTCTCGATATGCTTTCTTTGTCTATTTCTATAGTCCATGGCACCAACGATATACAGGGAATACTTTTAATTGGCTCTGAATGTGTAACAATAAAAAAAAGTTTAGCTGTGTCATGGACACGGCTATGTTTTGTACGTGAATATGTTTATGTTACAAGTTAACTTTTTTAATCATTTTTTTTAATTTATGTTACATTGTAAAATAACCTCAGAATGGCGGCGCTTCCCCCTCCACGTCGCGCGATTTTTCACTGTTTTCGCTTATTGTAATTAATTCTTTTATTGTTTAGTTAGCCAGTGGCATAATTTAATTTTATAATACATAAATAATTTAGTGGTATATTTTATACGTATACGATAGATTCGAAACTACAACGCTAAAATGTGTCCTCCGATTTCATTATCGTTACGTATTTAGGATTTCCCCGTATGGTAGCAAATTTTAAGTCGTATTTACGTTAAAAAATATCCGATCCTTTCACATTATTACTGAAAAGCCTGACCACTTTGCAATTTGAATTTTTTCTGCACTTAAAAGCATAAACTGTTCGGCATACTTAACTTAAGTAAACAGGCAAGTTTGCACACAAAATTACGTGCAAGAGTTCCGGCAGTTCTCTGCACTACCAAACACTGGGCTTATTACCGTGGCGAGGTTAAATATTTAACTCTCTGAACCTTTGTTACGTTTGTTTACACCGTGTGCCAAAGTCGCTTTAAAATTGACTGTAGAAGTCAGTGGATTTTTTAAGCTATTTAAATTTCTCATTACACTAAATGGTTATTAAACAAAATTTATGGCTGAATAAAACGTGTCTTTACATCAGGGTTTAAATCAGGTTGGCTTAGCTATATTTCTTGCACTAATCTGCACTGAAGCAGCGTGGTTAAGAAAGGTGTAATAGACTTCTCAGTAATAAATAGTTCCAAGTTCTGTAGTAGGCCGTTAATAGATAGATCCTGTCAATGCAAAACATTAAAGTTGGCAGAGTGATATTAGTTCCATGTGCTAGCGACATTCATAAAAAGCTTGGGAGGATTATAATGAGAATCGCAAATGACAGAATAAATGAAATTGTTACTACTATCTCCAAATTCATAGTATGTAGTCGTGAAACTCGCCACCATATATATATCTTTACGTTTGGTTTATTTTGGGTTCAAACCTCACTCAACATTCAGCAATACCTACGGAAAATATTTTCAGAAGTTTTTGTAGTCCTTCCAGAATTTTCGGAATATTTCAACGAGATTCTAGCGCAAGTTGAAAAGGTAGAAATAAAAAATCGAATACAGAAATTACGAGAGCACAATTTCAGGTAAAAATACTTCGCGTTTAGAATATTTCAATGGAATAGATCTGACGCCACAGGATAAGAGGTAGTTCTTGGGTTACTACCCAACTATGTGCTATAGAGGGTTCTGTTAAAAGATTGGTTATTAAAGTTTTGACCGCTTATACGGAGATATTATCAATAACATTCCTAAGTAGTAAATACGATTACTTTTTGCTGAATCACTGCCATACCTACACGACACGGGGGATCCTAATGTGGCTATGAATGTATAGCGTAAATCATTATTTATTTATTTAGTAAAAAACGCAATATCAACAACCATCCTTTTCAAATCAGAACTCCAGTATACATTTCTTTCAATAACTTGCAAATTACAGAAACCATCTATGAGCCCCCAAATCCTGTAACGGTTAAAGCAAAACGATATCGAAATAGAAAAAATATTTCCCACTCAATTTTCAGTTCGTATTCAAGACACGCATTCTTTGCTATTCCACGTCCAAAATTTGCAAGATAAAAAGTTCAGAGCTGAACTTCAATAATAGGGGGACTAAATTTTAAGTAGAAATATGCGCCATTCGCCGGTTTCCTCTACATCCCCCAACATTTATTCAATAAAGTAAAGCTCACATAATCCCGGAACCGTCAGTCCGCCATCTTCTCAATCCCTATCAAAAACGCCGCCTTATTCAAATTGAGCACGTTTCCATTGCTCATGTAGTTTTTAAAATAGTGCTTTTATATCTAGATGTCGTTGGTGTAGTTAAGGTGCTTTCAAAAAACTAACTAAATGGTAATTCAAGTTTGTTTCAATCCTGTTATAGGCTTATTACGATAGAAGGAGGTTATTGGCTTTTAAACGTCTGTTTACCCATTTCTTTGGGACACTCTAGAGCTTGAACGGCTTGATAGAATTTAACTTATATGAAGTGTCATTGGATTTGTCTCAATTGTAGGAGTGACAAAGGTTATACAACTTCCCCATCCCCTCTTAATTTTTAACACTCCAGTTTTTGTCTTGCTATTAATGACTTAATTGGCATTCGGTACTTTCTTCTATTTAAAATCAGTGTATTTACTTTTCACTACTCTCACTTCGGATGACGTGACGGATTACAATGGAAACAAACCCAACGTAATCCTATAGTGCGGTCGAACGTGCCGTATAGTGGTGAACTTAAAGCCTCAAAAATGTAACGGTACTCGGTATTTGTTCCCAGGACTTCAATTAATTGATCCAAATGAGTGACAGTTTCCTGACTACTAGCACAGGTGGTTCAACTTTGAGGATTACTAACCAGAATCATTACGAGATAACAGTTTGAGTTAATTTAAGTGATATTGTAGTTAGAACCTTTTTACTGGGTTAGTAAAACGACGTTGTGTTTTCTCAATGTTAAACCTGGAGAATTTGCCTATTTGCCAGTAATGTTACGTAAAAGATTCGTTCTTAAGTATTATGTTACATTACAATAATCGCCCGTGGTCGTTAAGTTGAACCTTCACGTAATATTATAACAAAAAGTGATAAAGTTCATCAACTATCCACATTTTCCTATTCGTGCAAATCAGCAAAAATTTAACCCTTAAAAGTTTTTGCCGATTCAAAAGAATCCTCATACAATCTCCAACAAAACAAACGAAAGTGTTCAATCTGACAGACACTACGAAGTTTTATATTACTAATAAAACTACTGACACGTGATATGGATTGAAAACTTTCGGCGTATCGTAAAAACTTTTCTATAGTCCCCTGCATATGAGTGGAAAGTTTGAAACTTGTGAAGTACTAATAGATCGAAGCTTAACAACCGTAAGGACGTATCGCAACTTGTGATTTAAAATTTTTATCCTCGTATAAACCCCACTCCATCTTACGAACTTAAAATAGCCTTACTTGTAACGGATAGTTCCTTACAATTTGTAAGTTATAAATCTGTGTATAACTATACTCGTAATTATGTAAATCAACGTAATTCCTATCCTACAAATTTAATAAATGTGAAAGTTTGTGAAGATGTGTAGATATAGAATTTTTAAGGTTGCCTTTAACTGTTGTGAGGATTACGATGAAGCACAGCACGGGTCTAACTGTAGTCCTTAACACATACTCAGTTCCTCTTAAATTTATCACAGAAAGTTTACTAAATTCGCTTTAGCTTTTTAGAAGGAGTTCAGTGACTTTGACTTATAACACAAGTAATCAAACCATATTTAGTTACCAGGTTCTCACAAGGTAACATCCCCGATTGAGGTATCTAGTCAGTAATTCAGAATGCCCTTGTGAGAACATGTGAAACGTATAAGAGTAACTAAATATCGTTTTATTCTTTAACAAAACTACACGTAACCTAGGTTTTTATATTGTATAGTCAATTTTCTTCTACTAAATCCATTATAGTAAAGAAAATTTAAAGAGTTATTGGCATAAACGGTCCCATTGTAATTTTTAAGCGGTAGTAAGCCTTACCGGATTATTACCGGACCTTACCAGACCTTATTACCGGATACCTTTACGAGGTGTACATCCCGAGTCAGCCATTTTCCCACTGTCAATCCCTATGGAGCAATATGATAGACTACGTTTTAGTCCTCTTCAATTTTATTGTGGGTTACAGACCCTTGTCACACTCAAAATTACGGTCAGTATTAGTTCGCGAGTTAGTGGATTAGAGAAATAGAACAGAGTTGAATTTTCAATATTTGATGACAATTAATAAGGCATAATTAATAAATAAAAAAATACGCTTCCTATTTTTTATAAGCTTTTATTTAACTTGCAATGTATGTGAAGGTGGAATCTTGCAAGTTAAATATGACCAACTTCCCGGTATCTAATTAAGCTGAAATTTTGCATACTGGTGCATTCCCGATGACAATGTTTATGATAACCATGACATGATACTGTTGCCAGGATTGGCTCCAGACGATTAAACTCCTCAACGGTTAACAGTAGGGATATGAAATTTTGTATACTGGTCCAGACCCAATAACAATGCATTTTTATAATAACCATGACGTATATTGGCTCCAGACAATTGTAATCCTGCTAATAGGAATCCTACATCCTACTTCCTATCCTACTATTATTATAAATGGGAAAATTTGTAAGGTGTCTGGATTTTTGTAAGTCCTTTAACCATTAAACGGATAAGGCTGAAACTTGCACAAAAATAGTTCACATCCAGGAATAGGACATAGGATACATTTTATTCCGATTGTAGATTCCCATCATGTGTTACCCCCACAAGCGTTATGCAATCGTTATGAAAGCGTTACGCAAACATTACGAAAGCGTTACGCAAACATTACGAAAGCGTTATGTGAGTGTTACGCAAGCGGTACGAGCGCGTTACACAAGCGTTATGTAAGCGTTACGCAAACATTACGAAAGCGTTATGTGAGTGTTACGCAAGCGTTACGAGCGCGTTACATAAGCGTTATGCAAACATTACGAAAGTGTTACGCAAACATTACGAAAGCGTTACGCAAGCATTACGAAAGCGTTGTGGGTGTTACGCAAGCGTTACGATTGTATTACTCAAGCGTTTTGCAACCGTTATGTTAGCGTCACGCAAACATTACGAAAGCGTTACACAAGCTTTTATTTCATTTAATCAATTGTGTAATGCATGTATTAAATTGATTGGTTTAATTTAAAAATTATTTACTTCATTTTAGATCACTTAATAAAAGCTAATTTTAAAAGTTATTTTTACATTAATTTATTTCTTTAAGGGTTGATGCACCCAATTTGGCTTACAGTGGAGAAGAATCATTAATATAATATAAAAAAATACTACAAAAAATTAAAAGGGAGATGTAAAAATTATATTGTATGTTATTCCCACAAGAGACGTATTCAGTGACACCGTATAAATGTTGAAATTAGTCAAACTGTTTAAACTCTAGAGCCAATCTAACCTGGGGGTAATAACTCTTACAGTGGTAAATCACCTGTTTTACGGGGGTAATGAAGAACCTAATAATTAAGATCAAAAAACAAAAACAAACACAGAAAGAAGTTATATACTTACCTATACTTTTTTTGGTAACATTTTAAAGACGAGGTAAAATCAGTTTTTCTCATAAGTCATAAAAAATGAACATACGAGTACATTCACACACGTTCGAAAATCCTAACTATACAATAAATGCTTATTTATACAGTTCAAAGTACCGTTTCTCCTATCAGTTACCATACTTACCACTGTATTGTTCACACCATGTGAGTGATGTGGTACTTCAGTTGGGCTTCCTGATCACATAATCACGAGTGACTTAAAGCTGTGATTAAGAAATTAAACCGGGTTTTAAACTGACAGCCGCGTAGCGATGGACGGACAGATTGTTTAGATTATTGTAATACATTTTTATAAGGGTCACCGTATACTAATACTGGGAATTAGGCGTGCGGTGTAAATATGTAGGAAACTAAATTAAGAATTTAAGTTATTTACTAATGCAAGTTGGTGCGTCAACTCGATTTCATTGAATATTACATACACTTAAAATTTAGTAAACGATTTAAAAATCAGTTTTAAATGAGACAGAAACATTGTAATGCTTATATTAATGTCGTAATAACATTAATTAACATCACTAACACCCATGACTTGGGAACAAACGGGAATTAAACCTAGAACCTCACGTTTGCAGCGGTTAGACCAAGGCTACGAGACCAGAGTCGTGAATATTGCACTATTCGTAGAAACTTTTCATATAAAGAAAATAAGAAAATCTACATGCAAATAGGAGTATTTTAAATTCCCACCTGAAAAACGAGTCTATTTACGAATCGGGTATTATTTTCTTAGCACTTTCTAGTCTAGACGAAGTGATCTGTCTAGACTGAAATAATTGTTATGCAACGCTTTGTTTATCAGTTTTTCTTTTAATTACGAAGAATTCTTTTAAAATACACTTTGATTCCGTTATTTTATTCGTCAGGCACTTTTCTGCGAAGCCATTTTTTAAACAAGAAAATTTATTCTTTATTCCTAACCTAGATCATTATAATTTTAGAACTATGAATTAACTTAAATGCCCTAGTAACTTACCGACACAAAATCATATTTTTACAAAGGCGCTTTCTAATAAATGTCTTTCAATAAACCCAAAAGAGATAAAAACTATCCACGTAGCATTATATATAATTTATGTAACAAAAAGGATAATAAAAATGTTTATTCTTTTCCTTACGATGTTCAGTGTGCGTTTCGGTTTATAAATAAAATATGTTTGTCGGTGTGTTTGATACTTGACGCCGATCGTTGTTGATTCTATGTAACATCTTAGAGTTTATCGTGACTGAGGATTCGAGCGATTTACATCTTTATCTTCTTAGATATAAGTACCATGTAATACCTCTTTGTAACATAAACCATTATAAAGGAATTTGGTCACCAACATTTTAATACTATTCGACCGCCCGGTTTCATTTATACTATCAAAGAAATAATTAATACGTAATTGATCTCTATGAATTTATTAAAGCTGCAAGGATGATAGTTAAAGTTTTTGATAGTTATCTTAATTTGTCTTTCTTTTAGTTAAGTAATTTCAAAATCTATTAGTTAAATTTATTGTAGTACTTTAAAAATGAAAAAATGTAGTACATTGAATTCTACTAAAGCACTTTAAACTGTTAAAAGCTTCTTAATAGGTGTACAGTTGATACAGACGGACACATTCTAAAATGTAATATCTATGGATAAGTAAAAGTTATATCCATCCAACTAAATAAGTGTTAATTGAAGCTTCGTTACGGTTATAAATTGAATAGCGTATTAGTTATGTCAGCTGACAGGTTAAAATTGGAATAGATTGACGGACTTAATTTGACGTTTTATTTATTTAAAGTTGTAGCCATAGTACCTACTGATTATAGTAAACTTGGCGTGGGTACCTAGAAAGGTTAATTTCCGTTACTGAATGAGCAATTACTAAAAGCACATGAAAATTAAACGCAACTTGTTATGGAAAACTAAGGGATCGACCTAACTATCTTCTGAGATATTTGAGGACATTTTAGGACTTGTAGTAAGACAGTAAAGTACCTGTATAATCCTGTTATTTTGTTGTCAGGTTGGACACGAGAGAAGGCGTGACGTCACACTGGTCAGACCCAACCACCCTGGGTGCTAGAGCAACCTTCCGGAGCAACACTAAGCCTGCTGTCCTCGTGTTGACTAAGTTAAGGTAATAAACATACACAAAAACACACACACACAGAGAGAGAGAGAGAAATACTTAGTTTCAAATTCTGCACATACCTCTTTTTTCATGTGTGCGTAAAATTATTAGTAATGAAGTATTCCTGGCTTCGGTGAAGGAAATCATTGTAAGGAAACTTGCACACCTAAGAGTTCACCATAAAGTTTTTAAAAGTATCTGAAGTTTCTTAACACGCACTTAGCCAAGCTGGATTATAGCTTTAACTCCTCACTTTTTAGAAAAAGACTCGTGCTCAACTATGAGGTAGTTATGGGTTGTAAAGATGATGAAATGGCATTAGTTTTATAATGTAAATATCTAAAAATGAACCATCAGTAAAATAAGATGAGCATAAAAACTCAACCCTTTGCAGTCAACTGTATAAGTACAATAAATAATGTACCTACAATATTTTGTATACCATTCACGCCAGATGTACAATTAAATTGTAAAACGTATAACGGACGTTCAATGAAATGAAGTCTAATTGCTTTTGTTTTAGCCAACCCTAAAATGACAAAAAGACCCATTTCATTACAAAAACTTAAAACACTAGGCATGGTGCAAAATATCCACGGAAACTTATCGATGTGTCTAAAAAATGTCGATAACGTTTATTAAAATAAAATCAATCTTAATTTTCATCCAAGTGCTAATATTTCCGTCTTACAATACTTTAAAAATGTATAATTTACTAATTAATAATAAAAAGTAGGTAATCATTACCTGAAAACAAAAAACTTCACTGCCAAAAAATAAGATGATACAGTAATAAAATCTTAACGAATCTTATGACACCCAACATGTGGTTTGTTAAGCCGCTTAAAATGTAGAGGGTGCCACAAAAAATTACATACTTTAAAAAAAACTGGCCCTCCTTCCTGCAAAATCGGATAATTTATGCTACGGACAGTTAAAATTACAAAAAAATATATCGATATTTCAAAACATCGATACATTGAACGGGACTAACAAACCGCCAATCAAAGAGCGGTGTGGTTGGTTGCATCATAACCAAAATATTTTAAAAGCTAATTGCTAGACGAATACGTGTTTGTTGATGTGTATGTCGGTTCGAGAGCACTTTGATCGCAGATCGGGTTTCTATGAGAATTGGGGCGAGTACACCATTTGTATTAGAACTTAGAACGTTGGCGCTGTTGAAAGGTCTTTGATGTATTCATTAGAAGAAATAAATAATAAAGATGTTGTATATAGGTAGTTGTTCTTTTAAACCTCTACTTAAGACTTAAGTGTGGACTTGTATTTATATGTCTGTGTATTTTCTATTAATGATTACTAGTCATTTTAGATCCTTCTCGTTATTTTATTTTAAGTTTCGCTTCCTATAATTCTGCAATATACCTACACGAATATCTATGACTTATCGCCAAGTAATTTCTCGACCCCTCCGCCAATCCGCACTGGAGCAGCGTGGTGGAGTATGCTCTAGGCCTCCTCAGTTATAAGGAGAGATCTGTGCTCAGAGTGGGCCGTTAATGGGTTGATGCTCATCTCTTAATGTTCACCACCAATTATAACTTTAGCTAAAATGTATCTGACAAGCCATTTGCTACTAATTCTTTAATTGAGTATACAACATGAAATTCTTGTACGTAAATCAATGCGAGAACTAAAAAAAACAGGCAATAGTCGCTACATTTTAAATTAAATAACATTAAATCATTTTCGCGGCGAACCTTCCCTTCAGTTTGATGTTATTTGACCGGCGTTTGCTCGTTATGTTTACTAAGAAATCACTAGTTAAACTACAGACCAACTGGTCAGATTTAATCTGTCTTAGTATTTACTTAGTCGAAAACACTTCAGTTCAGTAAATCTTAGTCCAACTTCTAACCTGGTTAGTGTCGTCGTTAGGCACTGTAGCCTAGTTTAGTATAGTTTTGGTTAGTTTCTTACACAGAGGTCTCAAGGAGAAAAGTTTACATTACCAATTTTATTATTAATAGATTAATATTATTACTGGTGTTCTTATTCTGTTGGAATTTTTATTCGATTGCGCTAAAATGGTAACGGTAGGAGTTTTTCAAGCTTACGAGTATGTATGTACATTTCCTTAGCACGATCTTTCCCAAAATGTCTTGACAGATATATGAGATTTCCTTGGATTCGTCTTTAATGTGGAAATGACACAGGCTTCTTTATAGATTTAGCAGTCAGCTTTTATTTTTCTATTAATTACTGCTAGTTATTTTCTAAGTAGGATAGTCAATTACTTTTTAAGCAGAACGGTCAACTGGTAATCAATTAGGGTAAGAGGTAATGAAGTGAGATAAGAGAAGAGAAGCAAGGATAAGAGAAGATAATTGTATTTCTGTTGCAGGCCGGAAGACAGCGGCCAGTATAGATGCAGAGTAGACTTCATCAAATCACCGACGAAGAATACGAGGCTTAATTTAACAGTTTTGAGTAAGTTTTTAACTACTTTTTTATTTTATATTTTCACATACAAACTATCACAGATAACACAGGGCGGTAAGTATGTATATTTGGTATGACAAGGATTTTAAAACTGGGTTTCGCGGAAGCTCGTGGTTCCGTAGAATACCTAGTAATCAGGGTACTGCCAAAATTGTTAAAAAAAATATTATTACATAAGTTTCAGTGATGATTTGTAATCATTTAATATTGGGGTTCCATAAAATAAAAGGTCGGTATTCCATAATCTTTGAAGTTTTGGAACCCCTGTGGTAGATCAACGTGGTGGAACGTAGGTACGGAATGAAGCGAATAATATCCTTTTAATAGCTTTTACAAAGGCGACGCTGTTGGTGAAATCGGTCCTAAATCACATTAATGTCTAAAATAGTTTACAATTTTATAAGAGTGCAACGGGTTAAAACTAAAACAAATACAATTTTTCGACGGCTTCCCATAAAAACTCGTTGGCTGAGCGCCAGGCACATGCAGCGAGCATCCTTGATTAACGAATGTCCGGAATGTTACAAGAGTTTTTATACAAATTGTATGTTAGAACGGTTTAAAATAATTTTGTATAATGCTTCCTTTCACGTTACATTACCCCAGTGTTTTAGGGTTACAGAATTTTTTTGAAAGAACATTTTTATGTAAATAATTCAATTTACTCACTCGCTCACTCATTTTAGTGTTGTTTGTTTATTGTCTATGCCCCTCACAACAGGAATTCTATTGAGAGGATATTACCAAATGTGTAACCGGTTTTTTAATCGATCGGTTAACCTTTATCACAATTATTTAACGACTCCCACTACGACAATCTGTTTTAAAAGGTTCCTCATTCCTTCACCTTTTACTTCCTAATGACTCCCTAACTACTAATTAATCTCTTCAAAACGATACCAATAAGAAAACAGATTAAGAAAACGCGATGTGCTTCCACAGTATGAATGTACCAAAGTTGGGTTATTACAAAAGTTTTTAAGGAAAGAACTGAGGAAATAAGATAATTGTATCTTTCATTAGCGCTACCACCCTCCCGGGTTGATTTATTGAAGTAATTAGCCTGTATCTATTTCGTGTTGGCTTTCCTATTTATTTTTCGTATAATGTAGTGTAATTAATGTTCTAGGCGACTATTAATCTTTCATCAGTTGGTATTTAGCATGGGGTCATAAATCATGAAGCACGAGCGAGGTGGCATGGTCGTCGTTTAAAAAGTATTCTTTTAATCAAAGACATTTTTTTTTGTTCCGTTTATTTGTGTGCCAGTTTTTTTAACAGCGAATATGGAGTAATATTTAAGAGGTCTATTAAGTGTTATCCAAGCATGGTTATAATAATAGTTTTCTTTTATGGATAAAAATATAAATAAATTCCTACATAATATACTCTTCAAAAACTCTTTTCTATTTTTGCGAAATCATGACTAAAATATGTCTTTGTTTTCAGTACCACCAGAGCGACTGATCGTCTTAAACCAAGAAGGCAACGAGGTCCAGGGAGGTATCCTAGGACCTTATGACGAGGGAACAGAGGTCAATCTTACGTGTATTGCTGTGGGCGGTATGTTACCTTTCACTCCTACCTTAATAATGTTGTGAATGTGGAAGATTATGAAAATGTATGGTTGTTTGAATATTTGGATGTTTGCATGTTTGGATTTCACTTACGCGTTACCGTTGTACGGGTTACCATGTTGGTTTACATAGATCACGACCAAGAATAAAACATAATATACATTTTAATCCCAATTGCAGGTTCCCATTGAAAGAGGTAATGCATATTGTGTATGACTAGTTGAACGGATTTGAGTTAAACTTAGCACAAAGACAGTGCATACCCTGGGTTATATTATCATCCTAGAAATTGGTTCCTTTGATGAACCCAATACCTTAACTGAAACCACATTTCCACGAGCGAAGCCGTGACCGACGTCTAGTATACCTATTGTGGCAATAGAAAATGTCTATAGACGAAAGTATAATTTTCTTGGGTTTTCTCCGGTACATATTTATGACGTACACCATACAGTTGACTGACCCTATCCGATTCCTGGTTGCTAAAATACGTGACTTTCTTATACATTTCTTCGTAAGCTCGTTTATCCACATTGTATTATGTTCACGTTTGTATTTTTTGTTTCCTCTAAGTAACTCCAGAGCCAATCTTCATGTTAGATATTGGGTTACTAGCGGACCCACTTGACTTTTTGCTACTTATATTACATCTAATACTTGCGCTTGATCTTAGACCATACTCCACCATGCTGCTCCAGTTCCGATTGGCATAGAGTTAGTGGCTAACCCCAGTGTAAGAAGTTGTTTAGCCATGGAAAGCCTCAGTTGTGGCTTAACGACTAATCCTACTAAACGATAATAACTGGGATCAATGGCTTAACATGGTCTCCAAAGCATGAAAAGGCTCAAAAAATTTTAGGCACTAGCAGTCATCTACTTTCCGACCACTTTTGCAATTGCTTAGTAACCAAGCTATAAGCGCATCCAACGTGATGCAATATTCTCCAATAGTGGAGAGCGACCCATGTCAACGAAGCTGCTAATCGCTCGTACATTTAAAATTCAATGACATTGTTAAATAAGCTTAAAATTACTTATCTTGTTAAACGAACCGTGAGTTGGGTTCCTTAAACAAAACCCATTATGCTTAGAATTTGTTTAGTCAACCCTCCGCGAGCTCATTCCTGACCCCCGTCAAACGTGCCATGTCAACCCTGCAGCTGTTTGTGGATATGTTCGAGTCATGCTAATTAATATACGGGTCATTGGGTAAGATTAGGAATTTATTAGAACAATCTTAACCTCGACGCTTTTTGTTGGACATCATCTTAATTGCAAGTTTTTGACCTGCACTTTGACCTTTGACAAGAGGTTCTCAAACTGATTTTGTCTACTGCCCATTTATAGAACCGATTGCTTTCTGGGCACCCCTGAGATTATGGAAAATTAAATTATACGTAGCATATTAATGTCATTTTAGACTAGTCATCATAGACTTCTTAATCATTTCATTCACCCTAATTTCTTCTAAGCTCTGTACTGCCCCGAAGGTACGAGTATGTCTTCAGCGTGTAACAAGAGGTAGTAGCGATATAGCTGTGATAATTTAGTGCTTTGAATGCTGGTCTTACGAACGGAATTTTATGGGTTTAAACCTGGCACCTCTAATTTTTTTTTAATATATGCTTATTCGAAACGAATTATCACTTTCTTCAGTGAAGGAAACCTGGACACTTGGCGGTCCCTATAAAGTTCTCAAAGGTGTATGAAGTCTGCCAACCCGTACTTGGGTAGTGTGGTGGACTATGACCTATACCCCTCATATTGTGTAAGAAGATCAAAACTCAGAATAGGGACAGTTAGGGGTTATGATGATGACACTGCCACAGTATAACTAAGTCATAGAACTTCCCCAGACAATGACCTATTAACATCATGACAGTAATTTTGTATAAAAAAATAAAAAGCGAGCACGAAAAGTTACGCTAATCCTCCCAACTTAGTTCCCAGTTGGCGCAGCAGTTAAAAAACCGCGAACTCGCCCACTGTTGTCGGATGTGTCGTCAAGTCAGATTTACTTGACAAGGGTACCGGAGCCCTTTTGTTTTACAATTTTTTTATACTCCTCCCCAATCTACCGTCCCTTTAGTTGACACAGAACGAGTATAGAATAGACAGGGCATGTCTCTTTTATTTTACCTAAATATTTAATTACATGTACATTTCATTCAAAAGTTATCTGTCAGTAACAACGGAGTAAGCTTCTTTGTTTTATCAATAAATTAAGGGCGTTAAGTATTCTGTGTTCTTTGACTTACGTAAACCTTTTCTGTGCGTGATGGAAGAGGATTATTGCCTTTTTTGTTTAACTAATACCTTTTACGTTAAGTCAATAAAAAATCTGGAACTAACAACGATTTCGGATTGTAACATTGAAGATTAAAATAATAATTACAATTTATTTTTTAAATGCCATTTCTACTCATTACATACTCTGTGTTCTACGAAAATTTCCGAAATTCATTAACGTAAAAGTACTAACAACCAGTTCAAATAAAAAGCGAATACAATAACCCGCATTGGGAGTGAATCGGAGTAATTCAACTTTTCCAACCCGCATTTATTTGTTTAGAACGTGGTCGGACAAAAAATTTAAATGCTTTTGAAGTTTGAAATTGGATATTACTTTGTATAGAGATTAGGTACTAAGCACTTTGGCTTTTACGTGTAGACGTTGAAGTGTAAGGTAGTTTAATCCATTTTGTTATCCAACTTACATCTTATCCAATCGACTGACGTGTGCTGGATGAAAGATTTCTGGAATATGTCAGCTGGAAGGGTGTTCCAAATTTCTAACTATGAACTTGTAATTTGCAAATTAGTAATTGATTATTGGAATACATATTGGGTAATGTTCTTCGAGATTATTTATGTTGTGTATGTATTGTATTTTGTGTTAATTTCTTTAAGCTTAATTTCTTCGAACCCTGAACTGTTTGGCGGATTGCAACATATAAGCCGTCGTTGGATTCGTCTCCACTGTTGGGCCCCTAATTCTAGCAGACTTTTTTATTTCAACTAGTTTAATTTTCCTGTCGTAGGCGCTAATGCAATAGTAATTAATATCATTATCTAGTGTTACGAATGTTTATGAGCGACAAAGTTTATTTCTTTCCATACAGCTTCAAATAACTCTTTTACCCTATTCTTTTATATGTGCGTTCCCCGAAGCGAAGCGAGAGCGGGTTGCTAGTGTGTATAAAGCCTAAACCCCGCAAGCATAATCTTCGTTAGCCCAATAGGTATTTAATCTAGGCAATTTGCAGAATTAACAACTCATTCATAATAAATCATCTAGGTTACGCTATTTAGGCTGTCGAGGTTCCAAAACTTACTAAAGTTTCAGGACTGAGCTGATAACGTTATACACTAATGATTTACGGTTGTTTTCAATAATTAGTCTAACCGTAATCTCCGGATTAGTTAGTGAGTAGATTAACAACTAATACTATTACTGTATCACATAAAGATTAGAATTCAAATGTCAGTAACTTCGCTACTTTATAGGTACGAGTACTTCTCTTTCGGACATTGCTTCTTTTATTTTTTTCTCCGTTACTCAGGACTGGAAGGGAATGCCATTAGAATTTTTTTACGTATTTGTACCTAATTTAAGGTGTTACACATACAATCTTAATAAACACAATATAAATTAAACTAGCGAATTATATAGGTGTAGGTGAGACTCGAAAAATAGGACATTTAATCACGCAACGATGTGCAAATAAAATCAAATAATAATCTTTAACATGTTACTGCAAACAGCAAATTCCCGTGAAATATAGGTTATTTGAGCTTCAAATCAGAATGAAC
Organism: Lerema accius; assembly: GCA_001278395.1. NCBI lineage: Eukaryota > Metazoa > Arthropoda > Insecta > Lepidoptera > Hesperiidae > Lerema > Lerema accius. The sequence continues at coordinate 1,337,063 of LGAG01000412.1, read as the reverse complement.
AATAGTACTCTGAAGTATCTGAATTTCCAAACATTTTTGCTTTAGTTTACCCACAGATGCGTTCAACTGTGTGTTTGCAGTCGGCCAGCCTTGTCACGATTCGTTAGGTTGCATTTATTTTAAATGGCGTAGTGTTTTTAGATTTTGTTGTTTTCAAAAGCTTTAAAATACTGCCATAGAAAACTAAACTTAAACACTAAGGCTCTATTATTTAGAATAACGGCTTGTAAAATGGTATTTTGTTGCTTACATTTTTGTTCTGTTACTAATGTGCATATTGATTTGCAATGAATCGGCGTGTTGTAAGTTTGTAGAATCTTACTATATGTATCGTGATGATATAATAATTGTTTTAATATGAGTAGCACCACCTACTGAGTCCAATTGCAGTCTTAATCCATATTCAGTCCTTCTTAAACACACCTTAATTTTTTTTTTATTAATTTATTATTTTGAAATTTTGTCACCTTAAACTCCTTAAAGTTATTATTAAATTTAATCCAGACATTTAGAAGAAGTTTAGTAACCAACACGTACGCTAGATATTTCGGCAAAATATCACTACCAAGGAATCGTAATCATTTAATCAGTGACCTAGTTAGTATTCCGATAGGTAGTTATTTAGAACTTAACCCTTCGGCTCCCGATAATTAACCGTAAATCCCGTAATACATCCAGAGTATAAAGTCGTAACCAAAACTCGGGTTAATTACAAGATAATAACTTAGTCAATACACAGATTCCGGTCGTTAACTCAGACGCGGCTAACACGGTACGGGATATAACTTTTACAAGATTAATTAACTGTGTAAGAGTCCTAAAAATACTGTAATCTTATCGTCTAATTAATATTGTGTTAGAGCTCTACAGTATATTAATGATGTTAATATTAATATGATACATGTAATAACGTCTGACGACTCGTTAGCCTAGTTGGTAGTGACCCTGCCTGCGAAGCGAGGGGCCCCGGGTTCGATTCCCGTCAGGGGCACATATTTATGTGACAGATAAATGTTTGTTCTGGGGTTAGTTATGTGTTATGTGTGTAGTCCATGCCATCCGCGACACAGGGAATCTTACTGTGGGCTATGAGTGTATTAGCGTTTATTTATTTATAATAAACACATGACATTAAATTTAATAGAGGTATACTATTAATTATTAAAATTAAGCTCAATTGGTACGTAGTAAAGTACGAGTATGTTTGGTGATTGATTACTTGAAGTGTCTATGATGACGAGCCCCAGTGAGCGAAAGTCCTACATAGCAATAAGATAACATATTAAAAAGATATTGTAGTTACCTAAAAAGATAAGAAAAACATCATAAAAGAAAAAAAGTTTTTTTGTAACACAGAATACATCAATTATTACATTGTTAATACGAATACTATGTTATATGAAGCGAAATTATATTTGCACAAATGAGTGAAATTTTATTGTGGGTTTATTATTTCTAAGATAAAAAAGCACGAGACATCTTGACTCAACTGATAATATTATTGCTTCGTTAAAATCATTGGACTGCAAGAATTTGATTGCATACTTTGAGAACGATAGACGTTTTCAACAGTACTTGAAATGAAAACAAGGACTCATTAAATAAATAATTGCGAATAAGTTTTCAAGAAAGATTATCAACTAGAATTTACAATAAAACTAACCAGTTTCCATGAATTTTATGTTACTTATTTCAGAAGACAATCGTGTACTGGGTATAACAGATATTATTCTGTATTGGAAGCGAGATTGGGATTCATGAATAAATTTTAGTATATGTTCTCAGTTTTGGTGTTATTAATAGACAAAATAAAAATGTGGGAGTATTAACAAAAAGTCTATGGAACTCACAATTGCGGCCAATCCATTGACACCTCATTTAAATCCGAAAAGCTCTTTAGGCCCTAAAGCGAGTTAAAGAAATGGATATACAAACATACATAGTCTCAAAAGTCATTTCCCCCCTTACACAGTTGGGTAAATACACAGTGGTACAAATACAAAGATAATAAGGTACATTTTTTTGTCACCAGGTCGTCCCACGGCGCGGGTGTCATGGTGGAAATCCCACGCGCTGCTAGCCAACTCTGAAGCGAGGGCAACCACCTCCTTCATCCTACAACGGTCTGACTATGGCACTGAAATTACTTGCCAGGTAATATAAAAAATAAAAAGTAATATAATAGCTTTGCGAGTAGCTATCTATAGTCATGCGAGTAGATGACTTCATTTTTACTTTCCTTCTTTTATTCTTCTCTTCTTTCGTCTTCCTTTTTCTTTTTCCTTTTTTTCGTTGTTTTGTTGAGAAACATTAATTTAAATTTTAAGTACTATGGGGCTATTCAAGTATCACCTAAGCACAAAGGGGTGGGTGGCAGGTTATATCCAAATAAACCTTCTATGTTTGTTTTTACTGGTAGAGTGGAAAGAAAGGTCTTAAATAATACGAAAAATATTTACGTAATACTTGGAAGCTCCCAATTAAAACTAGTGTTTTAAGCTTTCTTCAAGATGTGCAATCAACAGATATCACCAGAGGTTAATGACACAATCACGCTTTTTTCATCTTCTCTATCGAATATCGAGTGTAATATCGTGATAATATCGCAGTAATATCGTCAGCTATCATAATTCAATGTGACGTGTATCGCAGGATATTAATAACACGTCATTCTGTCGCAGGCGGTTACCGACCCATCTATAACACCGTTGGCGGAGACTCTCTCTATTGACATCAACCGTGAGTTTCATTTATATTTTTACTAGATTAAGCTAGCTTCTTTAGCTTAAGAGTGTCGAACTAAGTAGGTATGGTAAGCACTGCTCTAATGAAGTTACTAATGCGCGTGGTTTAAATGTGTTTAAGACTTTAATAAAATTTCAGTACATTTTTAAGAGTAACTCAGGTCTTTATGAGTTTGCATGGTTGGAGTTTACATGATGAAAAAATACAGAAAGCGCAATTTTGTGTGCATAAAGTGTTACAAATATTTTTTTTTGGAAATGAAACAAAACTAGGTACCACTAGCACATACTACATTTGAAATACAAAGAATATTTAACGAGTCCTCTATTTTTTATGAAACGACCACACACCAATTTTTATTAACTAAAACTTATAAAGCTCAAGAATATGCAGACAAATAGAATGTAAGCCTGAAAACGTGTAGAGATTGTTAACAAGATAAAGCCGTAGGTACTTCAATACCGAAACGAGGTTACGGATAACTGTAGGTAGATCCCAAACACTTATAAAGGTTCTTGCTGCCTTTCAAACTGTCCCTTCGTTCAAGGACACGGCTACTATTATAGAAATCGACAGTTTGTTACAATTGTCGACGAATCCACAATCGTATTCCGAATAATCAGTTCAGTTGGCGAGACGTCACTTCTATATCGTGACGTTAACTATTGCCGTGAAGTTTAATAGTTACTGTAGTAGATTGAAGTATTACTTATACAATATTTTAGTATTTTAAAATGTCAGCAAATTAAGCAATCGTAGAAAAGTCAGAACGTAGCTCACAGACCGTATACTCTGGAAAGCCGTAATTTGATACATGTATTTAATATTTATCACGCCAACAAAACTAAAAATGTTACACAAAATCACTTATTGCCCCTACAAGTAGAGTGGATTTTCTACGCGTCAACACCATGCTAGGGAAAGGATATAGATAGTTTGTTTGTGGTCATCGTCTGTATAGTGTATCCCCTATCCGGAACATGAGTAATTTGGTGGTTGACTCAAGTAAGAGTAGTCGCTACCCAGGACTTTACATACATCATTCATTCCAAAATTCTCGTCAAGTTATGTTTTCAGTTATTCATACACACAGTCGGGTCGGCCCAGGTTCGTCAGTATTTGTTGATCATTGCGGACTCGACAATTACTTCATATTCGACCGAAGCAGATTGGTGAAGCCACTCAGTAGTCCCTACGGTACTTAGACTGAAACGGTATATTCGAGAGGAGGCACAATTCTGGGAATTGGTCATTGGTCTTATTTGATTTGCGCGAATTGAAAGTTTGAGTCGGAGAACCTCAAATCAGAAAATTGGTTACTGCTTTGATTTTGCCATATTTCTCGCTAGAAGCAATGTTTACTTTCCAATTGCGACTATAAATCTTTTTCCTAGAACTCTCTGAGCTATGGAATAGCATTACTGCTGTGAAACTATGGCAGTCATTCTCTGCCTAAATGCAGCTCACTATACCTCGTTTTTTTCGTCGTGATATAAAAGGTAAACAATCTTAGTGTCTTTTTATTGTAATTATCGATTTAAAAATAACAAAGACACGAATTAAAAAAAAACTAAAGAATAAACAGTAATTTAATGTTAAAATACATTTCTGTATACTTCTAAATATTTTTTTTAATTCATGAAATAAATAAAAGTAGTGCCAAGATTGTTTACCTTTTTAATCACGACGAAAAAAATGAGGTACCTATACTTGACTTTATCGTATGGCTGTTGTGGCAATTTTTATCGATCCGAATATGTTTTTAACATGCAGTACATACTATTTTATCATTAATTTAGAAAGCAATGAGTAACGACGAAAGAAAAAAAGAATTATTCCTGAGGAAAAGGGCACGTAACCTATAGGTAGATACCTAAATTAAAATTTATTTTATTTTTGTATTCGACAAATTATCTATAAGGTTAGCTACAGGATTTCAACTCCTTCGTTTGTCAGGAGTTTTCAATATTCCAAATTAACAACCCTAAACTTGAGCATAAGGTATGTCTGACATTATCAGAAACATGTTATCAAAAAAACCTTTCAATATTAAGACGTAATTTGACTAAATGAATACCTATGGAGATGATTTCATTATAGCGTAACAAGATCTCAAAAATAAGTATCAGAAAACCTTTACTTGCATGTGATACCGACATATTAATTTCTTCATGAAAGAGCGAGATAGCATTACAATAATTGTGTAGAGTGTGAAAGGGATGGAAGGTTATAAAATTTGCTGGTCATGACCAATATTATTTATCGATAACGATGCGTCAATCATATGTTAAAATGAGTGGTAATGTGATGGTAAAAAATTTGGGGTTCCATTTTAATAACATACAGATTTATCCCAGAGGAACAATACTTGTCAAAAAAACCCAAGTCTCGCAACTCGGTTCTTCTACCGTAAAAAGTTGTGAGAGCTAGGTAATACCAAGTCGGTTATTAATTTTATATTCAGTCCCTACTTAATGGACCTTCTGTTTTAAGTTGTGACATTTTATGATAACACGAATGCAAATAATTTATAATGCGCTAAAAACACGAGTTTGTATAGATATAAAATGAATATAAAATTTAGATTTTTTTTTTTATTTCCCTGGTGTCAATACCGACGAGTCGCTAGTTGTAAAATATATCCCCACAGAATAAAAAAAAGATATGACTAAAACAAAAAATTCTCCTTAACGATCCGTCGTAACTAGTTACGGTTCTCAACTCGACGAAACAACAGATCAAAGTTTTGTGAGAAAAAAACACAGGAAATGATAAAACGAAAAAAGGAAAACTTAAATCGACTACCGCAAAATTCTCCAGCCACATAAATCCCGAGTAACGAAAGCGTCCCTACTGACTCGCTAGGGTTGCCGGCAATCGGAAAGAAATATCGGTATTAACACGGTACATCGAATAATGCATTCCATTTACGTGGTTGTTTCTTGGGTATTACATTAATTAAATGCTGTTGTTACTTAGCAACAGATTGTCAGTGAGATGGTCTTGTCAATGTAAAATCTTAAATATTTTATTCATTGTTATAATTAATGGCAATGAATTTCTTATTTATAAAGAGTTGTGTACCGAAAAATGTTTTATTTATAATATTTTTTGGTATAGCTTCTTATGTAAAATGCATATATGACCAACACACATTATGTCTGACTATGAGTCAGCAGCGATTTTAGCAATATGATTATATAGGCACCTTTAGTTACGGAACCCTAAAAAATACTTATTTTCAACAAATTAGTAAATCGATAAGGTACATCAACTCGACATTAAAAGGATTGACAGCCCTACCAAGATGATATAATCAGACCATTTATAACTCACAGATGCTAATCTGGAGAACCCTTTAATTGACAGTTTGATATAGTTTTTGTAAGACATTGTGTCGTAAAAATATTGATTATAGAATCTGAATTGTTACAACATATAAATAATATCTATTAGAATGTAATAAGTAATACTATAGCGGATAAAGTAAACTGAAAGTTATTGTATAATTGTTTGTATGTTGATTGTTTTAGTTAAGCTACGTATTTTGATTCTTTCGTCAGTGTTTGATCTATTGCCATAATTATATTAATCAATAACCTAATAGATTATCATATGTAGGTTATTTCCTATTATGTACAATAGCAACACAATCTATTAACTAACATAATCGACAGATCCTATTGTAATTTCATGACGTTTTCCGTCACAAAAGTCAAGTTATAAATTGTTGCCCATTAGGTTTTATTATAACTACAAACTTTTATAAAATCCCATTACATTTATCAAATTGCTTACTGTGTTGTGTGGAGCCATTTCGGTCGACTTATATAAATTACTTTCGTATTAATAAGCTTTACGAAAATCATTTATTTTCAGCGTGTGACTTTGACATACTAATTACATTTTATCAAGGGGAATGTAATCTAATTTACAGTAATCAAAATTTTAACACAGTCCCAAATAAGGTTTGTAAATGTAAATATCTGATCAACGCTGGATTACATTTATTTATATTTACTGTGACCTATTTACAAGCGGTTGGGCTTAATCGGGATTTTATCTTTTTTATCCCGTTGTCTCATAGCTATCGAGTGAAAGATATATTTTTCGTTTATTAAAAAAGTTTATGACATTGAGATAGTAGGCTGGACTACTAAATTATTAGTTCAAACTACTATCATCACTTGAAGATTGCTAAAATAGGGATAAAATTACTATTAGAATTGTGTGTAGACAATAAATCAATTAATAATTTAAGGCTCTCTATGGTCGAAAGTCGATTCCCTCGGGTTTAATATTTTTTTTTCGTCCATCGTGGGTATTTCGGAAATTTTAAACTTAGTTTTTTCAATAAAACCGTTCGATTTTTTATACTTACTTAATTTACTTTATTAGTTAAATTGATAAGTAAGTTCTTATGTAGTTAACACCGCGATAGTATACAATTTATTACGACAACAATTGATGGCAAAAAAAACAATTGATGGGGGAAAAAACAAACTATGGGGGAAAAAATATTTTTCTTACATTAAATAGCTTGGAGTAACACAAGGGTCTTATTTAGGTTTTATCATTATATACGACGTTGTATTTCGCATACTCGCTTGGAGGCTTTATTAACTTTTATGGAATAAACATAGCCGTAGGGTTTTTGTCGTGAGGAGTACGTTTTTGGTGTAACCCAAACGAACCGCAATGGATATTTAAGCGACTTTCTGAACGTGTTTTTTGTAATACGATTTTCATAAATAAACGTTACTGGGATTTTCCTTATACAGCCAAATAGCACTGTGTAACTTTTACGAGTGAATGACACAATTTATTAGAACGAATTCCAATTTGTGAACAGGAAAATTGAGTTATTAAAAAACGTACTTTTATAGAAATTGTGTTGAAATAAAGTTATTATGGAGATCTCGTATTGACGTGAATACGTCTTTAATTTGGTCAGTCCTAAAAACCTAATGATAACAAAATTGTGTGATACAGTTTAGCATTGTAGTTACGAATCTATCTTGTCCATCCAAAGTTAAATTATACCAGAGAATAGCTAAAGGATCAAATAATTGCAGTAAGCGAGAACAGTAAAAAATAAAAATATTTTATTAAAAGAAATTAACCTGTAACATAAACGAATTCACGTACAACAAACGCAGCCATATCTAATTTTATCTTATTAAATAGTTGAAATCAGATAATATGTAAGCTATGAAAATTTTAATTTATTTTCACTGTTGATTCCTGGCGTCTATCCACAAGAATCTTGCGTAGAACAAAGCAATAACTTGAAGAAAACTTACTATCTCACTTGCAGTTTACTTCATTAACTTGGAATTCATTTAAGACAAAGAAATTAATAATTCAGCGCGAAAGCAATTACTAATGCATTAAGCTTCTCATATTGTTTTAAAATTTTAAACGTTCTAGAACAATTAGGTATTAAGTGAATGGGAAACTTTAGAAATGAGTTTTTACAAGAAATTGCAGCGAAATGGATCTTAATTTTGAAAAATAATTTGTACACAGATAATGAGAAGCTTAACTAAAAACAAGATAAAAGCAAGGTTTTTAATAGCATTTTTTTTATTTTGAAGATAATTCATGTATCAAAAAAGATACATCAAACGTGGTAACAGTTTGTCACAAACTTGTTCATTACATTTTATATTAACTTTGAAACTATTTGAGCGTTTTTTTTTCGATTCTCTTTAATTAAAATAGGTACTTCGCTTCAAACATTTGCAGGCTGCGATCATTAAAAGCAAATCATTTCTAGTTTTGTTATTTTATGTAGTTTTGAACGTTTTTTTTTGGAATCTAGTTAATTGTCTTTCTATAAATTAATATTAGGTTCGATTTTATTTTCGTTACTTTTATTTTTAAAAGAGATGTAGAAAAGTAAAACTCCAATATCAAAGGTAAATACAATACAAGTCAAACGATCTCCCCAAATCGATACCACACCGTTTTAACTCCTACAATCGAGGAAGCTTTTAATCAATCGGATGTAAAGAAAGAAAATGAAACAAAAAGATAACAAATAAATAGGAAATCCGGTCGAAGCGATGGTTAGGCAGAGACAAATGAATTATGGTGGAACACTTTCGAACGCAGTCAATTTGTCAGATTAGTCAGTCGATTTTCGGCTCTATTACATAGAAAGTAAGGGTTAAATGGACCGCCGTGGTGAGTTGGAACGGCTGTATGTTTAAGATATACACGCTTGAAGGGAAAACTGGGACGGAAAGGATCATATTTCACGAACGTTAACAAGTTTTGGATAACAGCGAGGTTCGGGCGGGCGCTTTAATAGTTTCGGGCTGGCCACTTATTTCAGGATTTTCCGTGTAAGTAGATTATATCAATTCGGATTACAACATGAAGTCAATTTTTAAAATAATCTCGGTGTTTTTACCTGACTGCGCTACAAGGTGCATTCAAAAGTGGGTCTTATGTAGTGAGGGGTTATGCCTTTTATAGCTATTTGTCAAATCAGTACTTAAAATGTTTTGTAAAATATTTCAACCCCCTCAAGGTTATTCTCAAGGAAAGTCCGTCCGAGAGCTAATCTGAGGAAAACTAAAAAAACGTTCACCTAGTTCTCTTAAAGTTAATTTCTTTCTTGTCAATGTATCGGTGATACCTTTTCTCTTACTGATGATTTGGGTGGTACTTTTTTGCAGTTAATAAGTTAATGCTTGACAACAATCTCACCTAATGTAAAGTGGCGATGTTACCTAAGATGATGAGCGCACTAACTTAGAAGAAGGCTATTCACTTTCTTCGTGAAGACGTTAACGTTTGAATGTCAATACTTCTGACCATGGTGTCATACTTCGAGGGCTGTTTTCCTACCGTTTATTTTAATAAAAAACGTTATGTATACCTCCAATGACGGCTAAATTAAATTTGGCTCAAGAATCTGTTTGCCAATAATCTCGGTTCAATTTCTTTTTAGGTCACAATGCGGAGATTCTGAACTTATTAATTTTGTTGCAGCTTCAATATCAATGTTGAAGTTATTAATACATAATAATGTTAACCAAATGACCCGCTCTGTGGTCGAAATTAGACCATAGCTTAACGAAGTCAATGTCAACTGTATATCACAGGAAACTTTCGTATAACGAGTATGTGCTGTGTTAATAAAATAATGTATTTTTTTCCCTACTTGTATAAACAATTATGGCTTCTCGTTTTTAACAATAAATTTAAGATTGAACCCATTTTATCTCGAACCGATAACTTAACACTTCCTTAAAAAGAAACTCACACTTACTACCATTTAGTATTTTAAAGTGTTTTAATCAATTATTGACCACTATCTCCCATCTCTACACCGACAAGAAAAAATCTTATAACACAATGTAATTTCCGACTCTATCCCCATTGCAAAAGGTTGATATTTAAGCGACTGGTAACATCACACACTACACCTCAATCTGTTGAGCCCGTTCCACTCAAAAAACCGGTATAAAACCTTAATTGTTTTAAGTGACTCAAAAACGGCTCAAAAGGCTACCCTTCAAATACCCTTTGTTTAGAAAAAAGGCATTGTTATACCGTACAATGAGTTGTTAAATCAACCCCGTTTTTTAATAAAAGACCCTTCGCAAAATTATGTTTACAGTTCAATACTAACTGGCGAACTTTATGTACTCAACATAGAGCTCAAATTTGCGTAACACAAATTAATCTGTTAAGTACATTTGGGTCTTTTGATACCGCCTAATAATTTTGGTTTGATTTCATACCATTGTATGAATTCTATTCCATTGTAATAAAGTTTAAATTCTAGAAAATTTCCGATCCATTTTATATTTTAATTTTCTTTTTACAGTGCCGTGGTGTTAGATTTAGGTACCTACTTAATGTTTAATATGGGAAAGCATTTTAGGAGGATGTGGTGATTCTATTAAAGTTTCCGACAAACAAATAGAATGCCACATGATGGTAATTGTTGTCGGCAAGAAAGAAAAGAAAAAAAAAGTAAGGACGTATAGTATTCTATCTTTGTCTTATAATCGAATCAGCACGTGTTCCCAATAAATTATTACATAAGGGGCCAACATATAAAATGTTATCTTTCATAAAGAGCAAAACTGATTCACTTGAGGTCCATATTAATAATCTCAGTCTAAACTCTATCTCAAGGGTCAATTTGTGTATATCAAATACATGTATTAGGCTTAAGTTTAGCTCTCAAAAAATAACCTGGTTACACCCGCCTCGTGGTGGTCTAGCACAAAGTAACGGACGCAAAAAATAGTTGAGAGATGCCTACAAAAAAGGGTCTAATTACATTTATTTTATTCGAATCCCTTTTGCCTACAGTAGGTACATTACTTGTGCGATACACACGATCGTGAAGAATGCTGAACAAACTTTTTTTACGTTAAGATTTTTTGAAATGGTGATTAGTTTGTAAAATAATTTACCTGTATGAATGTGGGTTATTGCCGAATTTTTTTGAATTTTAATGTATGAATGTGGGTTATTGCCGAAATCATTTATCATTTTCATTTTCATGTTAGTGCATTGCACTGTAGTGTTATAAACTGATGAAGTTGTCAATGTTCACATTTTGGTTTCAACCCCATTACCTTTCGTAATAATATTTTTAATCTGCCAATTTGTTCGAATTTAACTAAAAGAAAGAATTCATAACATAATATTTATTTGTACTACCAGAATTTCTTTGACTTTTACATTTAAAATTCACAATTTGACAAACATTATACGTCTAACTTCAGATAAAAATATGCTTAGCATTTTACTGGACCCTTGAATCTTAGTCAACTATCCCATACTCTCATTTGAAATACTGTAGGATACACTATATAAATAATATAATACATGCCACAACCGGATAGCATATCCCGGAAAACATTGTCCATGAAGAATACAACCGGAAGTCGCAATTTTCTAAAAGGAAAAACCACTTGCGAGTGTAATGTGCTCGTAAAGGGATAAAAAACAAAACTCGTAAATACTTAGTATCTTTGAATGTATCAGGCCTTTGGGGAATTGCGTTTGCAAAGCTTTCTAAAGATTAGAAAATTGTCCCACTAACCTACTCGCTTTAAAAGAGATTTGATTAAAGTATGGATTTAGTTTCCATTATAGTTAATTTAATATTAATGAAATGACAAACTAATAATGGTACAGTCCATTTAATATTGTAATTCTTTTTTACATTTACTCGGTGAGGTTTTGTTGTCATTTCAACGTTTATAAAAGGTGTCAACATAAGATTTAGGTTATTAAATGCATTTTATGTAAATGTTTTGTATTTTTATGTAGATGATGATAGAATTCACCAAAACTACCGATTACCGATGTGCTACCGTTTACCTACCAAAAGGAGAACGGAATTCGAAAGATATTTTAATTATAAAGGATTTTAAAATTTGCCAAGTACATTGCATTGACATTGCAAAAAGTATCTCATTATAAGATAATATGTTATGAGCGGATAGGTGGGTGTCTGTAACATACAAATAAATAATAAAAAAGCAAATAATAAAATACATATAAGTACTTTATAAATAAGTTCTGTTTGAGTTTAATTAATTTGGAAGCAATGTGTGCATAAGTATTGTAACACAATGTTTCACAAAATTATAATAACTACATTTTTACAATATTACGAGAGAATAAAGTATCATCTAGAGAGAAAATATTACATCGTTATTGTGTTATCTTGTAACGCCTTAACGTTAAGGATAAATAATTAAGATGTACGATCGTAATTATATAACTTATTTATAAAATAAGGAATGGCGTACGCGGAAACATCCTTAATGTATTATAAACATAAAGTTGAATTATACGGATACAAAGAACACGCAAATATTAAGTATTACTATAATTTGTTATTGTAAATAAAGTTCTGTTTTGTTATTTTACTTATTTTTCAAGTGATAATAAAACCTAAGGATAAAGTCTTGATGTTTTAAAAATATCCAATCTGTCATCAATTTGATTTCTTATTCTATAGAAAAAAATTAAAAGCATTTTGAAATATAAATAAATCTTATTAAATCAAAACATTATTGAAATAAAGATTCCACACTCTCTTATAAAATGTTGCATAGTGGAATTTAATTTTGCTTTTCTGTAACTGTTTAATTATAGCCTGTAATAAATATATTAATTTATAAGCGTTGGTCATAGAAGCCAACAGTATGTCACACATATAAATTGAATTTTAATGATTACTGGCAGCAAAAAACCCAAGATTATACAATTTCCATGGCCAGGGTAGGTCCATTAACGTAAATTAAAAAGCTTGGATTTACATACCATACGCGTATCAAAAAATCATCCATCACTGATCAACAAAAAACTTCAGAATAAGAAAGGTTTGAACTTTTTATATGGAAATTACTTGCTACTGTATATGACGCTCTGTCTAGGTAGCTTAAATAAAAGGTTTCGTTGTCATTAAAATATCATTTATTCAATGCATAAGGTATCATTACCTTATACTCAGAATCACTTGCGACAGGACTATTATGTCGAGATTAACTAAACCAATATAGTTTATTTTACGTACTAAATTATAGGGTTATAAAATATATTCATACAGGATTATTTTAAAGGTATGATATCGTTACAATTGTTAGAACTTTCTGTACTTTAGGTTTTCTTTACACTGTAAAGATTCTCTATTAAGTTTGGCTAACTTCACGAAGAATCTTTACACGTTAGATTTTAATGGTTAACGACGTGGCATAACGACTGTCACTTAACGATGACAACCGTGACTATCGACTTAACAGGCCCTCCTAAGCACGTAAAGTCATAAGATTTTTTGACACTTGTGGTCACCCATCCGTAATCCCCTGACTATGTTATCTTGGTCCACAGTTCGTCCACTCTGGGTTCGACTTCAAGGAGGAAAGCGACCGCTGGTAGCAGGCCAGAGCACAGAGCTGGTCTGCCAAGCTGTCGGCGCGAGGCCCAAACCCTCAATATCCTGGTGGAAAGGAAGCACCAGACTCAAATCTGTTAGAGAAACTGTAAGTGACATTTTAGATGTTGCTAGAAGTTCGCTAATTTAATGAAGTGCGTATAGCGTAATTCCCATCCATTATAGAGTGAAAACTCAGGTCACGTAGCCGTTCAAGGAACATACTCGTGTATGGTCAAGGAGGTTACTTGCTTCTTTTCTAAAACCTTCCCAAGAAAACTTAAGCAGACAACCAAGTGCTGATACATTTTCAGGCCATTATTAACCATGACAATAATTTCAAACCACCCCCAAACTTTTAGGAGTTGTATTCGAAATTATTTGACCAGAGAACAAGTTCTCAATTTACTATAAAAAGAAAAAACTGAACTTGACTCTTATACTAGCCATATCTTCTCCAACACTGTAATTGGCACATCAATAGTGGCTTCTGAAGATGACCGATGACTGGCATATTAACTCAACAGATCCCACGCCACGAGTTTTCCAATAGTGTGTATGTAAGTGACAGGGATATTGGGTCATCATTAGTAATTGGCAGCCGTAGCAGCTAATCAAACGCCGACCGATACCTCCTGTCTGTTTGCGGTTTGTGTTACCGTATTAATTCGCTCGTGATGATGCAAAATAGGGTGATGCTAAACAGCACTGTTTATATGCATTGCCAAAAAATACATTAACGATATCATTCTGATATGATTGAATATTGAATTGTTCGAATATTGAGGTTAAGTGTAGGTATTATATGAGTATATTTCAAATTGGTTGATTAGATAATCAAGTGACATAACTATTACGTCATCACATGACATAATATGATCAACTTCGTCATTAACATTTACCATGTTAAAATGGCTTGGAAACACAAATAACTAATAACTCTCAACGTTAATAGGGGTAGAAATACCAATAAGGCTGCCATCCTCATAGTTTGTCAATCTTATCGAGGTTGATTCGACCCCGTAGCATTGTATACGATAATCGGCAATGCTACCAATTCGACGTTTGAATGGAAATTTGCATCTAATATTCCTTATCTGGAACTATTAACAGGAGCGGTATTTAATGATAACAAGACAACGGAGAGCAGATTCCTATCAAATGTTGAACTAAATACAGCCACAATTATTACCTACATCTCTCCGTATCACAATTCAACCCTGAATATTATATTGACGTGAAACTTGTCTTGTTTGAGTTCTAAAGTTATATAATGATCTACTGTACACTTTTATTTCACATGGTGATGATAATGTGCACTGTTATTTGAGAAATGTTTTACGAGACTGAGTTCTATACGAGCTACAAGACAAATCCATCAGTTAATCCGTGATGCGAAGTCGGCGTTCGCCAGTTCACAGTGGGCCAGCGTGGTAGACTATGGCCTATACCGCTCACATTGTAAGGAGATATCTGAGTTCAGCAATGGGACAGTTATGGGTTTTGATGATGTGATAAATCACAAATTTTTGATTTAAATCAAAACTGCTTTTATATTTGACTTGGATTATTAAGGTGACCTTAACATATTTTGTTTCAGAGCTCAATAGATGGTAACATAACAAGTAGCATCCTAACCTTCGTACCTGCCATTGAAGACGCAGGCAGAATCATCTCATGCAGAGCTGTGCAACCTACCCTACCACATTCTACTCATGAAGACGGATGGAAGATGGAAATCCAACGTAAGTTCAAATTCAAAATAGATATCAAAGATACACTTATGCACGTAATTTTTTGAATCTACTCCCGCCTCGTAAGGTGCTTTGACATGGAGGAGAAGAAGCGGGGAAAGAAAAGTTATCATCCATCAAGTATTTGTTTCATTCACCTAGGTTTGTAGGCCTAGGTCAATTTCTTTTTGTGCAACCAGCTAAATAATGGTCTTTCTCTATTCTTTTGGAGTTAGCTGAACTGTCGCTTTTCTTTTAATCTTAAAGGGACTCGTCGTTAACGGTAATGCTCTTAACTTACCTACTTTACCAACCTGTCTCCTTTAGCAAAAGGTTTCTACAGACGATACCAATAAACGTTTCCCGATTTTTTCTAAGATATAAGCAGGTTTAGTTTTACTTGGCAGACCCTTTCGTGACAATCTCTTTAAAATAGGATATGGTTCAATGAATGTAATGTATGAGATACGAGTATATTTTGGTCTGATTCCCAAAACTGATCCACTGCCAATTATTATTTATTTTAATTTCCGGTCTGATCCACTAAAACTTTACCATTCCGGTCTGATCCCCTTCCCTTTTTTAATGGATAAGTACAGTTAGTAAAAAAACAGTTGTTCATGTAAAATAATTTATTTTTATTTGTGACAATCCTCACTTATGTTAATAAAACCGGCCAAGTGCGAGTCGAACTCGCGCACGAAGGGTTCCGTGCCATCATCTATAAAAGAAAATTACGTTAAATGTATGATTAGGTGTAATGTATGATCAGATCTACAATTGAATGTATGATTATGGAGACCATACCTATTCTCCGGTTGTTTCAGATTTACCAGTAGTGAAGTTGGAGCTAGGAGCAAATCTAGATGCAAATAAAGTGGTAGAAGGATCCGACGTCTACTTAGATTGCAGAGTGCGGGCGAATCCATGGCACAATCATGTATACTTTACCCATAATGTAAGTAAGGAGTCACAAAAACCCGATTGCTAAAAAATAAGAAGTGCACAAATTATGTGACTTATTCAAACCACAATGGACACCAGACAAAAAAAATATATAGACGTAGCCTTCGGAACAAAAAGGCGTAGTTGGAAAAACATAACGTCAATAACAAATGATAACTTTTCCCGGTACAGATAGTAAAAAAAAATAAAAAAAATTGACTTCACTTTTTTGTTCTGAACACTGAGTCTATTATATTTTTTTGGTCTGAGGGACACAAATACGACACCTTATATCTTATAATCCGTGTCCGTTTGCGCTGTGAACAGTACCAAAGAATTGGAATTACATACATACTCTTCAAAATCTACTTCTGGCGCATTCGAGTAACAGCAAGCCTTAGTTTTTCCGCGGATATCGTGACTGTTTCAGATATCCGGTAATAATGTAGATCGCTTTCATATTAAGCTAAAACACATCGATAAACAGCATAGATTATTGTATAAATAGCTATGGTTTAATAATATACATTAGCGATGATACTTTGCTTACACTTATGACATACTTTCTCTTCTCATCCAGGGTGCAGTAGTAAAGCCAGGTCCAGGGGTCCTTCTCGCCAACCAGAGCCTGGTGCTACAGCATGTCTCCCGGAAGGCAGCTGGGGCATACGTGTGTTCAGCCCGAAACAGCTTAGGAGAAGGACCTAGCGAACGACTTATGTTGGATGTTAAATGTAAGTAAATAATGTAAGCTGTAAAATTGTAAGTTCAAAAACTTGAAGCCAACTACTGAAAAGTATGTTCTAAAAATATGAAACGCAAGTAAAGTGTAAACGCAAGTTTTTCGGTCACGATCAACAGATTCTTCTCTGATTTTTTTAATCGTATTAAGTTGATGACAGTGAGTAAAAAATTTACATATTATTAGAATAGATAAAACCATGGAGTCGTCATACAATAATTTTATTTAATAGAGATGACTTTTTGATTTTCATTTTTAAGTGATAACACACGCACGAAGTGATTTATTAATTGTAATCATTAATTTCGTTTGTTAATAGACACACCTACATGCAAATCTCTACAGCCAGTTGTTTTGCGAGCGGCGAGAGGCGAGATCGTTGAAATTGACTGTGATTTGGACGCTAATCCTAAAGTGAGTATTACACAGGGTTATTTCAAACTTTAGTGGTTAAGTAAAGGTGTAGAATACCTGGGTGAACCTAAGCAATTCCTTCAAAAACTTGTTTACGTTGCAGAAGTAAATATTAAATGCGAGAGGGAATTATGTCACCAATTTTAAGCTAGTACTACTAAAAACAGTACGTTCTTCCGAAAAGTGATCTTTGCAAAAATAAAAGCTTATAAAGTTCTTAAAAACTTTGAATTTTTTCGTTTTTTCCGTATTCCCAACCGTTTTCGAGATACACACTCTAGAAAAGTAAAAAAAAATAAGAATTTCTTATAACGCTGCTAAAATAAAATTCTTCATACACAAGATTCGCACTTTTACCCATATTTGCCTATAAGCTTTTACAATGTTCCTTTTAACGCTCAAACCTAGCACTTAATCGCACAATAATAGTATTTGCGTGAGCATTTTAAAATGTATGCAGCAAATATTTTATTCAAAGAAGTAAAAAAGAAATGGCATTATGCAAAACGTGAAAGTGCGAAATAAATTCCAGTGCCGCGGACGCGATATTAGGGGCCGGGAAATTTAAATCGGATTTCGCTGAATGTGTTAACGTATATTATCATTGGGAATGTAATGCTGAGAGAGATTGTGTTACAAGGCATGGTGTAATATAATAATGATCTGTTAACTGGCCTCATATTCTCATCTATACGATATTTCTATTCGTTGATACTCCAAATCAGTCTATTTAAAAATTTAACTTAGGACTGATGGTATCACCTATTTCTCTATTAATGTATTATCCGCACTTCCACAAGTCAGTAGGAATATTTGCAGTTGTTGCTAAAATTAAAAGAACTGTAGGTACGCTAATGAAGGAATCCAATGCAACTCCATATATTTTTTTGTGCTAATTATATTGGTTTTAATCCTAAACCTAATGGTTCACATAGGTGGCGCTGTAGCAAAAAAAAATAATATAAATCGAAATTCAAACATAAAATATTTGAAAACAAAATCCGCCTGCTAGCTTTAATCTTTGACAAACATTGCGAGCTATGTCATAACTGATTGTAATATACAGAATTTGTGTCCGGCTCTCATAAATCACGGCTTATCATTCGATACAGGAAAAGGTTCGTGCGACCCTTGTTTAACCCTTCACATCCCTATAGACATATGCAGCATGTCAAAACATCGATGTTGTAGATATTTCTGTACCTTTGTAAGGTTCTCTGAGAGCGAAGGCAAGACAACGCTTTAATATTAATATTATTATATTATTATGCTAATACCTACTAGCAAACCTTCCTTTTGGTTCAGAAACCCCTAGAAATCCTATGCCTGTTTTCACAGGCATTAAACAAACACAAAGCTGACAAATTCCATGTTTTGCTCCAATGGAATTTGTATTAGTTCCAAAATTAGCGCAATACCTACCTGCAATTCAAATCACGTAATTTACGTATGCTTTGCATCTACATTACATATACTATTTGCCGAAGAGGCGTGACTATTTCCAAATTTAGTATTTCTGCTGTAAATTTTCTCGGATAAAATGTGTTTACAGCAGCTTTTGAATTGACGTGGCCAGCCTTTGTAAATTTGTCGGTCATGTCAAAAACATTCTTACGAAAGGTTATTGCTACCTAACGTTCGATTTCAGAGCTTTTCCCTCTGGCTAATAATGTTATCCCTCTTTGTAAGAGCCAAACTTTATAACCTCCTTTATGCAACTTTCTTTTTTAAAAGGTCTAGCTTTATTGTACAGTAATAATAATAAAAAACAGTAACACACTCATACCCCCGCACTAGGATTCCCTGTGTTGTGGGTAGCATGAACAACACAAATAACACATCACTAACACCCATGACCAGAGGCCAAACATCTATCTGTCACATGAATATCTGCCCCGGCCGGGAAACGAACCTGCGACCCTTTGCTTCGCAGACAGGGTCGCTACCAACTAGACTACGAGGTCGTCAAGAAGAGAAGTACTAATTATCAATTATCACAAGAGAGCGTTCAATCAAATATAGCAATTTTTAAGATTGTTGACGTCCTCCTAATGTAACGCTACGTTACGTTTTCTATGACTTCCATCTCCCTCCCTAAGCGTTACGTAACATTTAAATGACCTTTTTTATCTAAAAAACGTTGCAATATGAGGAGAATTATATTCACTGGTTGTTTAAGTAATAAAAAAAACAAAACAATGTTACGTAACGCGTTCTTCGATCCCCTCTCCCTTTGTAACTCATCATAACATGTTACAAGACTCCATCCCCCTAATTGTGTGACGTAATACTTGAACGCCCCGTAATTAGTCAATGCTTAAAAATAAATCGTACCTATAGTCTTCCCTAGATATACGATAGATTCGATTATCTTCAAGAACATTCGCGAACCATACAGAATAATTTTCGTCTCTTAAAACAAACCCCATAAAGGATCATGTAAATCTCTTCACATATGTTTTCGTGGGGTAAACATTTTTGAACCCGTGATTGAGAGGATTTCACCAGATATATTTGTATGGGATCATGATTGATGTTTGTTGTGATATCTACTGGCTTGTGGTGACGATATTTATTTATGGGTATTTGGTACGACTCTCATGTTAAGGTTCCCTCTCCGTTAGTTCATATTTAAAGGTCAAAGGTTAATGCAATAATTATTACACTAAAATTCACGATGTTTACCACCTTACCTACGAATCCACCTGATTTAGCGCTTTCAGTTTACTATTAACAATTTAATTTATCTCTCTAAGCGTAATTTCGTAGTGCCTTGTTAAAGTGATAATTATAACTCAAGCCGTTGAATAAAGCTGTTTTTATAATGACACATTATATTTTTCACCAGCCCTTCAGGCTGAAAAAAATTTAAGATGGTCTTTCACCAAGTTTTCTCAATTCGTAAAGCTATAAATTAACATTTCCTCAAACTTCGTTAAGAAAACACTTCGCAACAATTCGCCAGCTCGTAGAAGACTGTTGCAACTGCAAGCAAAGTACTAAGTTTGTAACAATGGATTTCTGTAAATCAACACCTCACTATTAACTTGTTTAAGACTTTATTAATTTGATAGACCAAGTAACGGCGTTAACTATACGTAACTATATTAGATGTCGAATCTACTATAAATTGATTTTGGACTCATATCAATATACTTTTTGTCGACCCCTATGGTGCAATGGTTACCATGTCTGACTGCTGTTTAATGTGTCCTGGGTTCGATTCCCAAAGGGGTGGGAATTTGAATGATGAATTTAAATTTCAGTTCTCCCTCAGTTAAGACAAGGATCATGTTAATATACAGTCTAATCATATAGGTACCATCTCTTAACTCGTCGACTTATAAATCATCTATTTCCATAAAAAATGGACAGTAATCCGCAACAGAAAAGACATTGTAAAAGATCTCGCCAGCAAAAAGTAGTAGGAGCATTTGAAAGGTCCGTCAACAGTTCCCAGAGTCAAGTCACGCTTCAAAACACTCGGAGAACAGTAATTGGAGGCCTCCAGCCAGTGTCTAACAATAATCGGTACCTTTTATATTTTTATCAACGCAAGCTTTATTAAGTCTGGCCTCGCACGTCTCTTTGTCAGAATTTTTTCGAGAAAATGCTTTTTGTAAGTTTTCGAGTGAGGTTATCGGTAATAATTTTGTTGGTATCGGTTTTTGTTGTCAAGTTTCAAGCATGAGTGTTGCCCAGTAATTGGCCAAGTTTGAAGTGAATCGGAAAAGTGTGATATACTAGCTTCGCCCGCGTGGAATTCGGTTATATCGCGAGACTTTTTCGCAAAAAAAAGTATCCTATGTCCTTTCCCATGTTCAGTTCTATCTTCATACCGAATTTCGTCAAAACAGGTTCAGTGGTTTAGGCGTGAAAGCGTAGGAGACAGACAGAGTTACTTTCGCATTTATAATTAGTAGGGATAGGTGAGATGACAGTAACAGATGAAAGTTGTGGAATTACAATTAATAACTTTTTTTTATTAATAATATTTTTTTTCAACTCTAATGTTGGTCAGCAAAGACTACCATCATCCCGGAGCCCCTTCCCCCTCCCCCTTCCATATCCATAAAACGGCTGTAAGTCTATAAAATAAGGTAGAGCACCTCTATAAGTATATTATAATAATGTTGTATCTTCACAGGAACCAATGACGTACCACTGGTGGTTCAACAGTTCGACCCACAGCAAACATGAGTTGACGACGTCGACATTAAACACACAGAATACTCTAGGTAAGTCTGTAACTATATCATTGTAAATTAATAGTTAATACAACGGAAGAAAGAAGTAGGTAGCTGGAATGCGCAAGTCGGCGTGGCCCTGAAGCTGCAAGTAGCCTAGGAACAATGTTCACTATTTATCTTCAAGCAAATTTCAAGTGACACATTTGGTTTTTCTCATGGTGGCTTGAGCGCCTTTGTCAAATATTAGTCCCGCCTTACTAACAGTCCCGCCTTACTCCTACTCGAAGTTTGTTACGATGTCCATGGGCGGCAGGGGTTGGTGGCACTGTCAGCTCGTTTGCTGTCTTAATAGACATGTGTAACTCAGGAGTGATTCACTCAAAAGACACATATCCGACGAAGTGAGTGATTATATCTTTATATCTCTTGTATTCTAACTAACTCACTAACTCTTTACAACTCTCTAGCTCGCATGTGTTTCAATTCAATTACGTCTCTATACCTTTGTCTTTAAGAGTCAATTTTCGTGATGCGTTACGGCTCGTTTCGTTCAATTCGTTCAGAGTTAGAGTAAAAGAGATGGGTTTATGTACCAATTTACACGTAAAAGAGAGAGATAGGTAGCTATTGCATGTTTATTATGGGCTGCCAATGTGTTTGTATCACAGAGTACTTTGCTTTGTTTTGTATTTACCCGATTTTCGTCAGTGCGCTAGTACGCGGGTAATGATTGAAAACGGGGAATTTTGAGGAATGAGCAACTTAGTTTTATTGGAGTCTGTAGCAAATATTGTGTCTAATACCGATTTGACAAACTAAGTTAATAGAATTGTATAATTATCTTATTAATTTATTGGACATGCAGGGTACACAAAATTTAAATTAATATTGTAATACACATCAAATTTCGTAAGTTTAGTAGTGTACCCACAATTACAGCATGCCACAACATGCACAAATTATGTAACTATAAAAAGCCTTTCAAGTATGAAGGAAAATAATTATTTAAATTTTACACGTTTTATTCCGCCTTACCGAATTCTACATTTGAGTTAAAAGAGCCGAAGATATAAATTCTCTCCCTGAGCCATACAGAGCTAAATGAGATAAAAGATATAAAAGAGTAAGTCTGAGTTAAAAGAACCGAAGATATAAATTCTCTCAGTGAGCCGTACTGAACTAAATGAGTTAAAGATATGAAAGAGTGATACATATCCCAGGAGCGAAAAGATATGAACAACTCTTTTCTTGTCAGAGACACATTTTGCCCTTCTCTATGTCTTAATAACATAAAAAATATAGGAGAGTGATATTTATTCGGGACTGCATATAAAGATTGGATGAGATACGACTTGACCTGCTCCCCAAATTAGGCGAGATTCGGCTTGAATCCCTCCTTCCTTGAAAGCCTCACATAGTCACTGAACGCTGATCATGGTATGAGTTTGCCACCATCTCCTGCCGTCCATGGACAACGTGACTGACGTCGTGATAATTTGGGGTGTTCAAGTATTAAGTAACGCAATTTGGGGGAGGAGTCTTGTAAAACGTTATAATGCGTTACATAGGTAAGCGGGGGGTAACGAATGATTCGTTACGTTACGTAGAATTACGTAACATTACCAAACACTACGTAACATTGCGTAACATTTTATGTAACATTAAAAAACATTTTTCGTAACGTCGCGTAACATTTTACGTAACATTGCGTAACATTTTATGTAACATTAAAAAACATTTTACGTAACGTCGCGTAACATTGCGTAACATTTTTTGTAACATTACGAAACAGTTTACGTAACATTGCGTAGCATTTTATGTAACATTATGAAACAGTTTACGTAACATTTCGATATATATTGCGTAACATTTTACGTAACAATACATAATATTTTACGTAGCATTGTTTAATTTATTAACAAAAGTAGGTAATATAATTCTCCTAAGTCGGATAAAGTGGCAACTTTTTAGGTAAAAATAGTAATTTGTATGTTACATAACATTTAGGGAAGTGAACGGGGTAGTTACAGAAAACGTTACGGAGCGTTACATGGAGAGGAGAGGGTTAAGAATTAGAATCTTTAATAATTGCGTTACGTAACGTTTCCTTAACAAAAAGTAGTTGCTGTTAATTCGTCAGTAACGGTAGTTGAAAGTTGGTGTCTACTTACAAGAATAAATCTTTAATTAAAGCGTGTACTGAAGCAATTTTCCCTCAATTAATTAAGAAAAATGGCTGAAAGGTCTCAATGGGGTCAACGACGTGTTAAGTTCATGGTTGTAAAAATTTGTATAATATTGAATTAAATAGGTTTTCTTTTACAATTGACCTCAAATTAAAAGGTCAACATTAAACTTTAACGTCAAGGTTATAATAAAAAGTAGACCTAGTTAATTGTACAGCCCAATAGAAATAGTTTTGAATTTAAATATTTCTAAAAGCGGACGTAAGAATTGAAGATAGACTTCGTTATATTTAAGACTGGTCGACCCGCCTTCGCTTCGCTTCAGTGTATCTTTTAGGTTAACAGAGACACAATTTTATTTTATGTATAGATATATAAAGTACCTCTATGCCTTAATAATACTATTTTTATCATTGAATACCTACTCAATAAATTAATTTTACAAAGAAAATCCAATTTCAAACTTGATTACATACTTACTGGATTCGACAAAAGTTTTTCTTTTTTTTGTTGCTTAATTAGAATTTATTGTTTAGGTACATTCTACTACATGGTGAATACATCTTCTGACTACGGCTGGGTACAATGTACCGGGACAAACTCCGTGGGACGGCAAGGGAAGCCTTGTTTGTACCACATCTTGCCAGCTGGTAAGTACTAACAATCCCTGTAAATTTTTATTTCAGAGTAACATAACCTTACATTTTATTCTAGTGTCAAAACCAAAAACTCTATAGACTGAGTCTTCTGAACAAAAAAATGTTGCCATATTTTTTTTCTTTTTTTTTACGATTTGACGTATGACACAAAGGAGCAATGTACCGGGAAACATTTTCATTTGATGTCATGTTTATTTCTACTACGCTCATTTGTTCCGAAGTCTCAGTCTAATTTCGTCTGTGTTCTAGTGTAATTTTGAATAAAAACTTTTTACTATTGTGTAATTAAGATTTTCAGCGAAGTTTGAAATACAGTTCAGTATATGGGTTATTTTTCTTAAGCCAATTAGAACAAAATTTCATTTAGAAGTTACACTGAAATTCAATTTTAGGTACATTATTAAAATATCTAAACTTTTTTCAATTTATAGAGTTGTTTCCCCGTAGTACGCCTATAAAAAATAATACAAAAATTGTCACACAGTCTAATGATATGCCAGTTCCTAATTAACATAATATTAACCTTATAATGTTCAATTTGTCATATCGCCTGATAGTATTTAGCGGCGTACTCCCGTCAAAGACATCATTAGTCATTCCGTTCCCACGACTAACAAACTAGTCGGTTACATTTGTCAAATAGTCCACCGAATTTAGGTCAGGTTTATGATTTAGTTTTCAGTCTGTTCATAAATAATTCTTAGAAATCCTAGCTTCGGTTAGGAATTACACCGACCTTTTTATTATCGGATTTTAAAAGAATTTCTTTTGCAATAGGAGAATGCTCAGTTTTATATTCAACTAAAAAATAAAACATCGTATTGAGTGATTTTATATTTGACGTGATTTTATTTGGTTCGAACTTAAGCGTCAATGTTACAACGAAGTTAAGCCTACTTTATTACTTAGTTTACGTGTAACAGTCTGCATTAATCCTTGAGACTAACCCAGAGGTTCTCAATCTTTTTCAGACCTATAATAATGTTTAATTTATACCCACCAATTAAGTTAAGGTTATGGTATCGAGATAAACTTCATCACCCCCTATCCCTTTACTTTCTGCTGTGCATCTGTGGCCGTCGCGTCGCACACTTTGGAAACCTCTGATCTATTCTACATGGCTCTGTTAAATGCATCCTGATTTGTGGAATCTATGATGGTACTTTAAGCATTCCCTGTACACATACAATAAGAATTAATATGAAATAAAAAATACCGGTACTTCGTTATGTTATATTTTTGTTACAGATAAACCATCGCCACCAAAGGGTTGTGAGATCACTAATGTGACGTATGACTCGTTAACCCTCAACTGCACGCCGGGACACGACGGGGGCGTTAGACAGTCTTTTCTGTTACAGGTAAGATAGTTCGATTAAAAAAGGAAATAAACGTATTAGATGTAATATGTAATTTTCTTTTTTTATTTGTATAAAGGTTTACTACACATTTTTTGAAGTTTCAGACTATTTTACTTTTTCGAATTTTAGCTAATTGGGTGTCATTTCATTGTAACAGTGACATAAGCTTTACTTTTTTATACACTCAAAATTTTTAACACCTATTTTTATTTTCTACTCAACTACTTATCTATTCCATTATGATTTACTTTTCTTATACGACATTAGTTTTAACTATATCAATAACGTCAAAAATATCTTGTACAAGGTATTCGACATGGCAACGGGGCTACTGCTACGGAACATCAGCAACGACGAGCCAGAGTTCGAAGTGGGCGGGTTGTCAGCAAGCAGCGCGCTCGGCGTGTCGGTGCGCTCGTTCAACAGGAAGGGCGCGAGCGAGCCCGTTACTCTTACCTCTAGCCTTCTGAAGTACCCGCAGCGACATACGGGTTAGATAGATCCTTTATTTACATATCTATATTAATAATTTCGCTTGATGCGGTAGACCTCTGTATGTAACAGATACATTCATTGCTCTGTGGGTAGACCCGAACACAACCTTATACAAATAACAAAACATAAAAAAAATATTCATTTCGAGTTGACAACATGTATCCACAAAATACGGATTATGGAGTATTTCGTTAAATTCTAATGGCACTGACAATGATAAACAAATCGCATTCGCCACCTTGGTCAGTTAATAAACGTTCCGTTTCACATATAAATAAAATGATCTGTCACGAAACCTATGTGGCAGACAAAATTTCACGCGAGCGAAGCCGCGGGCAACTGCTAGTTAGTTATACATAGACTCATAAAAAACAATAGACGGTGTCATCCAGCCGAAAAGTGATAAACGTAAATATGGAGCTGCTCGAACATTATGAAGCCGGCTGCTTGGTAGTATACAACGAGCGAATGATAGATTTTTGTTCGTCACTTATGTAGTTGCAATTGTATGCAACTGCTCTATTATTTTTATGGGTCAGTGATATAATAGTAATATGTGAACTTTCGGTGGCATGAACAACACAAATAACACATCACTAACACCCATGATCCGAGAACGAAGTTTATCTGTCACATAAATATCTGCCCCGGCCGGGAATCGAACCTTTGGAGGCTACCAACTAAGCTACGGGGTCTTCAATGATTGTGGTCAGTCATGTTGAAAAAACATACAACAGTAGTAGTCATTTATCTTAACTCAAAATACACCGAAGCGAAGCGAGGGCGGATCCACTAGTAAAAAATATTGCGAAAACGAGAAAATGACGCGAGCGATTGCTAGTATAATATAATTGTAACATTTTTCATTAATTTCAAATTTCATTTTATTTAGGTGATTGTAAATTTTTGACGTTCGTTAAGTTGAGCTATTAGTTCCTAAGACGAAAAAAAAAAATTTTTTTTTTTCGAATGTCTGTGTAGCTCAAGTGCCAGTGAAAGTGGAGTTGACAACAGTGCTGATGATCGTGCTGGGTGCTGTGGGGGTCATCGCGGCCGTCACCGCGGTATCCGCTGTCGTGTTCTGCTGTCGGTACTGCGGGAAACGAGACAGTAAGTCACCACTAATTAGTAATGATCTTGATTATCTGGGCCATTACAAACGTGCAAACTACGTCATCAATCATTTTATCATATCTCTCGTTCACACTTATAGGTATATCGGAACTCTCACTCCCACATTCGAGCGAGAGTTCCGATATACCTATAAGTGTGAACGAGAGATATGATAAAATTATTGATGACGTAGTTTGCACGTTTGTAATTAATGATCTTTGGACTCGTTCACCTATTACGTAATGCAATTTTGGTAATTTTTTAATTTAAAAGTTTTTTTTACACAAGGTAGGTACTATTTTATATGTGAAAGTTTTTGAATAAATTAATTTTATAGTTAAACCTTTTACGATAATACTAGGAACATTTTTAAAAATTATGAAATTGTATACACGTAGCTTTTTGTTCAAATATACATTTCAGTGCATTCTTCGTACTGCAGATAATACCTACCTAAATTGTTTCTTCTTTTTTAAACAACCTGTATCGTAACAGTACAAAATTCTTCGAAATAAATAAACGGACTGGATATAATCTACTTCAATTCAGTTTTGTTGTTTAAAAATAAACTCTTGTTAAATATTTTATTCCTCATAAAAATATTAAATAAAAAATGATGATTTACTTGTCCAGTATAATTTAGGTTCTCACCTTGTTACAATCAAGAGTAGCCATTCATTCCTCATTCATTATTCCTTGTTCCAGACAAAAATGAGAAAGGCAAACGAAGACAAGACGAGACGTCAAATATACCGCTCACCGGAACTAAGGAGTCTGAGAGCGTTGATAGTCTCGGTGAGAAATACTCTTCTTTCTGTATTCTTTCATTGTTGCTTAGTTAGTTATTTTGTAGGATTCAGTTATTTTTTTTGTCGGTTATTTACTCATTCGTCGTTGTTGAAGTTAGTTATTGTTAAGATTCCGTTGAAAATTATAACCTTTTTATTTACATCTTATACTCGTTTGTCTGTGTTTTGAGTTAGCTCTGAACCCTTAGAACTAGAAATATTTTTTTTTATAAAAATCTAAATTTTCGTCCAAAATACAACATGATATTTTTAACATTTTTTGAAGTTAAAATATAGTCTTATTTATATTTAAACAGTTACAAAATGTCAGTATTCGTGTATTAAAGTACCTAGGAAGATTAATTTCAGTCTCAATCTTTTAACATAGTAACAGCATTAACCCAAACTCTCAACATTAACATTATAGACAAGAACCCGGACATCATACCACTAGACGGCAAAATAAGCGACAGCTGTTCCAACAAGTCATCGACTACTGACTACAGCTCAATACGACCGTTGATATCAAAGTCTAGCGCAGACAAATACGACATACCTCCCAACTGCGACCGGTACTACGACCATAACATAGACCCTTGCAATCAGTACATACAAGTACGACCCATGGATTATAGGGTCCGACAAACATATCAGACTAATCTGCCAATGCCAAATCTTGGCCCCAGCATCCAAAGTTTGGGGCCATTGACCAGTCTGAGCCATATGCCAAACATTGGCTCGAATGATTGTCGGCCGCCGTACGATAAAGTGTATGAGGATTGGTTGAAGTATAAAAATGCTTTGCCGTTGAATACTACGGGATTGGTAAGTATGAGACTTTCTTTTTTTAATTTTAATTGTGACGAATACTTTCTTTTCATAGAAAAAATGTCGCAACAAAAATTATTGATAAAACGCTATTAATTTTTAGTTTCTAGGTGGCAAAATTACTCGTAGTTAAAAAGAAAAATTTATTTTAAGCGTCTGTAAGAAAAAAACATCTTCCTAAAAAAATTTTTTTGAATCGTCAAAATTCGTACACGTTTTACACCTAATAGGGTAAATTACCAACATATCCACCTACAAAGAAAACAATAACCAAATTGTAATTCAAAAAAAGAACGTATGTATTTGAAATGTTCCATTCCTTTTCAGTTACCCGCAGAACAATTGATGCCTCCAGAGCTATACGCCACTCCACCGCCCCCCTCTCTCTACAGCAATCCGAACAGGAACCCTCTCAATCTAACACAGATGCCTGAATTAGAGCCTAGATACCACTTAGAGCCTAGGTCACTAATAGCCCAGGACACCAGAACCAATTCTCCGCCAGTTCGGTTCAATACCGACAACAATAGCGCCTACTTCAATAAGAGTATT
Source organism: Lerema accius (assembly GCA_001278395.1). Taxonomy (NCBI): domain Eukaryota; kingdom Metazoa; phylum Arthropoda; class Insecta; order Lepidoptera; family Hesperiidae; genus Lerema; species Lerema accius. The sequence goes on along the minus strand of LGAG01000412.1, from coordinate 1,307,394 downwards.
CTAGAACGACCAACGAATACACTGCCGCATTTGAAAACTAGAAATGGTGAGTGAGAATATTTTAGTCAAAAATTATTTTTAAATCTCATACTTTTTAGTTGCGATTATTTGTGTTAAGTACATAAAAGAAATTTTGTATCGAATTCATTGGGTAACGTAGTATTTTCTGTGAATAAATAAAATTCCCTGTGTTGTGGGTGCCATGGACGACACTTGAATACAAGTACACACACTCTGACCGACAACAGAAGTTTAAACTCATCATTCCAAGTTTTGCCTCGCTAGGAATCGAACTTAAGACACTTTAATAGTAACCATAGCGCCATATAGCTTGTCTAATCTGTGTGTTGAGTTAACTTGAGTTATCGGAACTACCAATTACTGTTGCAAACGAAAAATTACGCTTTTCATTTCAGTTTGAGCATTTCATTATAAATTTCATTCAAAGTTTCATAAATACTGAAAACATTAGTATTAGAAACTAAATTAGAACTGTTTCTCGACAAGAAAACAATTCTAGTTGAAAAGCAAATAAGAAAATTCAATTTTCTCTTTCTCGAAGCCCGCTTTGAATAATTTTAGATTTAAATAATTTTTAAACGATTCAGAGCTTGTTGTTTCCGCATTTAAAACTTTGTCCACTATTTGCAGTTCTGAATTTATTTATTTAAGAAGAAAAGTAAGAAAATGTTAAATAACAATATAATATAACGAGTTTTTTATACTATGAATTGTATCAAAAAATTAGAGACCCGTTGACAACAGTAACACTTAAATAAACCTTTAAAATAGAATTATTTTATATCAAAAAAGATATTATTGTAATTTGCCTTGAGAATGGTATATTTTTTTTAAAGAAATCCTATTTATATATTATCGTAAGCCTTCACCTGTGTAACCTCAGAAAATAGTCTTAAATATAAATCAAATAACATATTCAGATTTCTCTTGATTTACAAGGAGTATTTAGTAGGTACCAAACAAATGATCATCATCATCATCATTGCAACCCATTAATGTCCCACTGCTGGGCTCGGGTCTCCTCTCACAGTGTGAGGGGTACAAGCCATAGTCCACCACGCTGGCCTAGTGCGGATTGGCAGACTTCACACACCTTTGAGAACTTTATGGAGAACTCTCAGGTGTGCAGGTTTCCTCACGATGTTTTCCTTCACCGTAGCAAGTGATAATTAGTATCTAATACGCACATAACTGTTTAAATTAGAGGTGCGTGCCGTGGGGTTTGAACCCAGGATCTCCCGTTCGAGAGACCAACGTTCAAACCACTAGGCTATCACTGCTTCTTGATGATTCTGAACAAATGATAATTAATTTCAAATGCACATAGAAATTAACTTGAAGACCAAATTTCAAACTGACTACCCATTTTAGAGGTACGTAAAATTAATTTCACAAAGCCTTCATGTAATGTGGAACCTTTTTGCAGCTAACCAAACACAAATGCACAACGAAGCGAAAACTAGTGCAACAAAATCTACAGACACCAACACAGACCATGGTTGTGTCAAACAGGAGTGTGGTTGAACTAACCTATGTTTTTGTTCTGTGAAAAACATACTTGTGTGACATTACTCTGTGGTAAGACTTGTACAGTGAATGTTCGGAATTCGGTGACTTTACCCTACCCGTCCTGAGGACTTATTTTGAATTTATTTTTTTCAACCAAACATAATTATGTACAATTAAATTTTTATTAAAATGTAAAATTGGTTTTATTGTAAAAATATTTTTGTGTAACCTGATTTTATCCTGTAAATAGTAAAAAAATCCCTGTAAGTGGTTTTATTGTAATTAAGAATGCTGTTACATCAACAAATATTGAAATATTTGACACACGGTATTACATATTTATTGTAAATAATAAAATTATCGGGCATATATAAATTAAATTATAATAGTTATAATTACGCGAGATTCTTCACATAATAGGCATAATGATGCAAATGCCGGCGTTTGTTATTTAACTTATTGATACATTTTATTATTATAATTAATTATTAATACATTATTATTATAAAAAAAAACTTTATCGATGATATTTATCTAAGATCTATATTTCTGAAATTGCAAAGTAAATAAATTATAATAACTTTAAAATATTAGCTGAAATTATATTTAAAATACCGAATGCAAGCTACAGAATTTAAAATGATATAATGTTAGTGTTTTCATAACACTAATTGAAATTATAATTATGTTTAGTAACATAATTTAACAATTTTATCGTAACTTTTATTAGTAAAGTTAAAAAACAAACGCGTATGGTGAAGTCCGTTCATGTCAATTTATGAATATAAATATTATAGTTAATAATAAATCAGTTATTAGATTTAAAACATTTCATTCGAGGTGTTAAAGACTGAAATTATATTGTAAATTACTCGATAAAATATATTGTGTTAAGTCCTACGCTCGATTACTTAATTGATTACGATTATTGATTGATTACTTTAGAATTAATCTCATTAATTCGATTAAATAACACACTTATACTTTTATATCTCCCGTTTATACTAAATACGGGGTTAATCTTTGCTTCGGCATACCTATTCTTAAATACACACCCGAAACATTGCTACTTATTCCTTTTTTTCTTTATGTATTGAAATGTAATATTATTTTATTCAAATGTTATTTCTTTTAGTAGTCGGTCAATGGGACTTAACTTCTTCAAAATAACACGTTGTATCGTAAATGTAAATATTCGTAAGTTAATATTAGTGTAAGAACAAGAGTGTGTTATACGAAAAGATGCCATATTAGTTACATGATAGATTAAGATTTCCCTTGGAAGAATAAATGATGAAAAGAGCTTGTGTCAAATACTTAATTAACTCATTAAATTAATATGTCAGAGAAACAAAAAAGTTGTTTTCATTTCAATTTTGTTGTAAAATTGTAAATTTTGAGTTATTGCAATATAACTGCTTTTTTGTTTGACAATTAGTATTGTAATAATCACAGATAATGTAAAAAATGTTATGCCTAGGTATATTATTTTTAATTGACCTTCCAGTAATTTGGAAAGAAAGTGTGTTCGTATTAAATATATATTTTATCTACATAAGTATTTATGCAAAATGATATTATTGTGTTATACACTTTAAAAGTGTGTTCGCGTATCTTTTACAAATCTAAAGCGTTGTATATCTTCAAAGTTATATTGACTCAAAGGCAAAGTTTTGCATTAAAAAAATAAATAAAAAAGCGTTTTTTAATAATTATATAACAATGTTATGTAAAAATTATGTAACAAAGCCGTAATTATTCATTTCCTTAATTTTTTTACTGTTGGTTTTCATAACATTTTTTGTCTTAAGTGACTTTGTCTTCGTGAAATTGATTGTTGAAAATACATATTTATTGGTAATTTATAACGATTACAGCGATGTTGTTTAAGTGTAAATTGTATAGATATGATATGTGTGTATATTATAAATAAATAATTATTATACATATGTGATATTTTAAAATAAGACTTTGGAGTCTACAAATTTCCTGATCTGCATTATTTATTATTTAAAACCTACATCAAAAATCTGCATAATCAAAATTGTTGAAGAAATCGTAATTGAATTTTAAAAATTGATTTTTTAAATTTTTACAGACTCCAAGGTAACTTTGTATCATATTCGGAATAAAAAAATATTTTGTTCATTAACTGTATTATTTATTACTACACCAAAAGATTGTTCAGAATCGTGGATTAAATTATACAGTCTACACAATTTCCATAGACTACAGAGAAAATAATAGAATATTAATCACTAAGTACGATAATAGTTTTTATAGATTGTGAAATTGTATTATGTCATTTTATTTAACTGGAACAAAATTCATGATTACAAGTAATATTATGTATGTTTTTTTGCATAAATTGATGTAGTACATTATTTTTTTAATCTAATTACAAAGTTTGTTGTCTGTATTTAATTGCGAAGAAACAGTAAACTTTTTAGCGCCTAAATGCATAGGCTAAAGAAAATGTTGCCATCTCAAGTAAAATTTGCCTTATTCGAGTTTTGTTTTTGTATTCATATGAAAAAGCTTAAGGCGATGGATCTTTTTTTATTGTGATGTAAAATTACTTTTTAATGAATAAATGTGAGTTTTTAACACAATTTTTTGTTTTTTTTTTTCACCGAATAATATTATACTATAACAAATCAAGGAAGAAAACGAATAACCTTCGAATAACATAATTGTGGTTAATTTTATAAATACCGAAGTAATAATACCTTTTTTTCTATAATTATATATTGATGAAAGAAGTGACACAATTCTAATTATCAATAACAAAAGAAAACCTTCATTTACAAACAACTTGAGTTAAATCCGTCTAAATGAAAGGAACATTTTCATTATTACTTCAAATTGTTTTGTATCATAATAGGTATCTTGTAAAATTATTGTTCTCAGAACAACTCCATTCATTACACTAAACACTGTTTACGCTTTGACCTCTCCAAAGTTTCTTCTTGAGAGAAATGAGCGATTAACTTCTCTTCAAATTCTTGAATAGATGGACAATGAACAGAGTTTTACATAAATAAAATATTCTATTTTGTACTTATTATATTATTTTCTACAAACTTTCAATAAATACAAAGTAATTACAAGGAAACAATAAAGTCGTCGATAATAGGTATCTGTCGTTTAAAAGCCTTTAAAAAAAAACAAAAATAATACTGTATTTTTTTATTAATCACTAAGCAACAGATATACAATGCAGCCCCAACTAATAAAATAAATGACGTTCAAAGAAAAAATATCTAGTCATCTTAAAAACTATGCAAACACTTACACGCCTCAACAATATTTATCACACAGTAAAATTAACGATACAAACGCGCAATAAAGTGCAATCTATCCAAAAACGCCGTTTGGGAACAAAACAAGCCATTTTAATCCGAAATACTCGCAAATAAAGCAGATATAGCTTATCTGTGCCTTGAATTACAGAGTAATTTCGCGCCAGCAATATTTTTTCCCGGTAAACTCAGCGCCATGTTTCTGAATTAGCGAAGGGCGCGCGACAATTTTACAAGCGCTGGTTATGTAAGTTGCGAATTTTAATGCCGCTCGGGTAAGATTACTAGGATTGTTTATGGAGTTTGCTCGTGTTTTATTTGGTCTTAAAATACGTTAAAATGATTCAGTGTACGCGTTGGGGTAAGGTTAAAAGAAAATTCTCGAAGATGCTGCATTTTTTATTCTTGCAACACTTTCTTTAATGAGAAATATGCTTCTTTTGTGACTTAATACGTGATGTACATCCATTTTATCCATCTCCCAAACATTAGCTCTGCAAACGTCATTAATACAGGCTCTTGGGTAAATATGAAAGGAATCTCGGAGGCGCTCCCGTCACGTACAGAACATATTAACTAATTAGATAACCAAATAGGGAGCATGAGCATGACTTCTTCGAATAAACATTTTAAGAGCACATTTAAGTGTAACAAGGAATAACGTGAGAAATGAAGAAATTCGATCTAACTTGAAAAATCTCTTTTGTTATTAAATTGTTTCCGGCTCGAAGTACCAAATAATTTTCAGAAATCATTCACTACGAATGTGAGCCATTAATGAAAGGGAGAAATAAATCAGTTATTTATTTCGTTGTTGCAAACGATATTTTTGGAGATAACCTACGTATCCTACTCCTTGAAGTTTTTTAGGAAGTTACTTTTATGTTACACCCGGACAGACAGTCAAAAAATAATTATAAAAAAGAAGATTAGCACTTGTTTTTTCCATAATATTCATAAACAACTGTTCAAAAGAATATTCATATCTATAAGTACCTACCTCGTTTTTTTCGTCGTGATTTAAAAAGTAAACAATCTTACAATGTCTTTTAATTGTAATTATCTATTTAAAAATAAGACAGGCACAAATAAAAAAAATGAAAGAATGAACAATTATTTAATTTTAAAATAAATTTCTGTATAGGTACTTGTAAATATTTTTTTAAATTAATGAAATAAATAAAAGTAGTGCCAAGATTGTTTACTTTTTAAATCACGACGAAAAAAACGAGGTATACATGGCAACATTCAGGTATCATCTACGTTTTTATAGTTACCTTGATGCTAGGTTGAAAATATAAGGTCTTTGTATAGAAGGTTATAAATGTGTACATCATATTGAAAGCCCATTCCTTTGATATTGACCTTTTTCACTTCTAATCCAGAGCACGCGCTACCTATTGCAAACTTTTTAGCAAACTTAAGCATCAAATAACTTATGAACGTCGCAGTGAATACAAATAGCTACAAGGAATTACGTTTCAAATGTTTTTATTGTTGTTTTTCCTTGAAACCGTTTTAGGGGAAATTTACTTCTTAGCTTGTTAACGAATAAATACCTACTCTGCGGTGTTCCACCGTCGTACACGACACTTTTTGGTGTTCGATTAATTTAAATAAGTACGTAAAATAATTGTTTTTGAACCATGCAACATTAATTTTTATTTAAAATGTTAAGTTACTCTATAAAATAATAACATATTTGGTAGATACCCAAGTAGATAAAAATAACATAGCTTTTCATAAATGTATGCTCCACTTGGCGGGGGCACTCCTGTGCCCCCAAATTACCCACAGATTTGTTTTGGAAATACTCTACAAGCAAACAGATAACCTTTGAGTAGGCATCTATGTAGATACATACAAAGGTACATACTTTTTGCTTTGTTTTAGATGTTAGATTAGGTACTAATTATTCACCTATTACCTAACTAAACCACAGATAAAGGTAGATACGTTCGCGAGAAAAATCGTTTTCCAAAATACCTATACCTACCTAAAATAAGCTACAGAGTGTTCATCGTTCACTCCAAACTCAATATTCCGCGAGCATCCCCCTGTATAATTGGTGCTGTGCCGCGTTGTATAATCCCTTTTGAAATACGCATTAGCTCTTCCTCAATATTCTGCCGGCATGTTCTTCTACTCCATGGAATTGAATTGGCTGTTTTTCCGAAACGTGTATATTAAATCCGTGATAGAATGAAAGGTTTATTTATTTTAAAACATAATACTTGGGTATTAACGTTTAAAAAAGGTTTGTTTAGTGTTTTCTTTTTTACTATAGGTACGTTCTATTCTACTATACCTAGATAGCTAGGTAAAATTTGCTTACTTATTGCGTGTTAGAAAGGTTTTCAAAGCTAAATTTTAATTAACGAAATCCACATTACACTTATCGTGATAGAGCAAATTGCTAACACAACAGGATAAACCTATAAAGTAAAATTTTAAATACATGCAGAAATGACCTTGTGTCGGAAATTTAAAAACGCCTGGTAAAAAGGGCTAGCATTAATTTCAAATGCGATTTCTACTTGTTATTCAAAGCGATTATTTAAATAAGTTATTGTATAATAAATGGAATTGTAGTCACCCTTACGAATTGTTGTAGAATAGAGACAACAAACACTTATTACTTAGTTCTATTTTCATTGATTGTTTAAACATTTATATCGATTGCAAGTCGAACGCTTGCAGGTCTTCCGTGGCTAGTGTTGGGGAATTTGAAATTTTGTCACATAACCTGGGCTCGCGTAATACTCGCGATGTCAAGTATTTGTTTGTTTTGAGCTCAACACAAAAACGGGGTTGGTAGATCTGAGAAGTGGACTGTATGATTGAAAATCGAACGATTCTTTTCAATCGACTGTATGTTTGAAAATCGAACAAATCACAATCAAAAATGCACCAAAAGGGAATCCACCAACCTTAATTCCGTTGCGTGGCGTCTGCGAACTCGGCGCCGAGGTGGTAGTTGCTTCCTCGCCAAATGGTCTTCCAACTTCACGTAGGGTGTCGAAAATAAGGAATTGCAGGCACATTTGAACAAAACTGGGCACTTACACAAAACAGTACCTACGAATAATTTCAACACATTCATACGAAAACGCGTAAAGATCACACCGACTAATCGATTGGGCTGCGTTTTTTCGACTGGTTTATCTGCGCGGGAAGCTGTCGCCGCTCGCGCATGTAAATAACAAAAAGTAAGGAGGTAGAAACCAAATTAATGCACGACATTTGTTAATCGTGAAAGTATTGCCAGATAAAATAGTGCAACTTGCACAGATTATACAAAATACCGAAAAGCTAGTGTGGTAATTAAAACGGAATGATTGCAAAATATGCGACCACGGACACGAACGTACCTTAGTTTTTAATTAAGCTTTATGCAAGCTTTATGTTACGAATTTCGATACATTCTGATGTGCATGGATTGAACATCGCAGCGACTTTTAAAGATACAATATCAAAATTTCATTTGATAAATTATTTATTTATTTATTTATTTATGTACACACAATTACATTTAAAAAGACACAGTGTTACAGGATAGTTTGTACATAGGTTCTGCTTATTTCTTTTAGAAATTTCTTCCAGCAGACCTGGGAATGGAAAAGTGATATGAGAACAGATATAGCGTGCACTCTAACATGGAAGTATCAGGTGTCATACGAATATACTTAAAAATACATAGAAATTCCATAGCCTATTCTGGTAAATATTATACATATTTATATAATAAGTACATATTTATTATATATATATATATACAATATACGGACAATACAAGAAATAGAAGTGCGGTAAAAACAAATATTAATAATATGATTAAATATTAAGATTAACTTAATTAACATTGAGAAAAGTAATGTTCTTTAACTTTGC
>LGAG01000412.1:1254928-1286127 GCA_001278395.1 Lerema accius | reverse complement strand
AAAATAAGCTAGAACAATGCACCATTAACGGCTGCAGACGGCTAAGTTACGAATTGTCCTTGTAAATTATCCCTACCACTGAACGCAATTTTGTCAGAAACTTACATTAATAGGCAACTTTGGAACAATAAAAAACTTTCGCAGTTAAAATGTTGGAACAATGGAATCCGCGTTGCGACCGCGATTTCCATACGAGACTGAAATATTTATGAAGGGTCGAGGTTTTGTTTCCTCGAATTTAATGAGTATCGTTTTTATATTTAAATTTGCAAATTTTAATCACAATTTGTTCGTGCACAGACAATAATTATTTTTATTTCATGTAATGAGACTGCGTAATTCCACTATCAATTTAATTTGTGCCACAGTCAGTAGTCAAAATAACGCAACCCAATATTTAAAAAATATATCAGATACCATTACCATTAGACGTTAAATTCATTGTATTATTTAATACAATCACCACAATAAAATAAGCTATTTTATCTGTATGTTGATCCTATGGTACTTAATTTTTATTTCATCATCGAAAGACAATATTTATCTTATCATCGGTATTAAAGACAATTTAATTCTTACTTTAAAAGAATCTTATCAAAGCCAAGATATTTTGAACGCGATCGGATTTACATTTAGAGCAGTAATATTAAGCCAAAAAAAATAAGTATTTTTATAATTCGTAGGATTAAAAAAATGACTTAATCGTAAAATTTTTGTCATAATATTTGTAACGAGTTATTCTAATAGATACCTACAGAAACCAAAATTTTTGAAGTAGGCCTAGATAAAGGATATAGGTATAGGTACAAAAGGCCCGCAGTGTTGCCAACTAAAAAATGATGCGCAATTTTTCACACATAACAATGTTATTACCAGCCGTAAAAACAGAGGCCTCCAGCTCGTTAATTTTTCACCGCTTAAAGCGCTATAAATCGCTTCGTGGCGGCCACTCCTCATTACCAGGGATGTACAACATTTACATCCTCAGCTGCTGTAATTGCTGTTTTCTACTTTCCCAACCGCTTTTGTCATTTGTGATTTACTACGCGTTAATTCTTTTTTAAATATTAAATATTATGACTTTATTTTAGATCTTTGTAAGCGAACGAGGAGACGATTAGTAATTGAATTAGATAAGTCTGGATATGGTTAATATTTGACATTGGCGATTTGCCTTAGCTTTAATTGAGATCGGAAGACAATTTTTAACGGCCGGTTCAATTATTAAACTACAACCTCTGGATCCGTAGCCGTGTAAGATTACAATCCTCATTTCTACATGTCCTTTGCAGCACAAAATCCTTTTGGTTCTAATGATAGGTGTATGTGTTACAGCCTGATGTCTGCCCAAGTCTAAAATCTTGCATGTTATGGAAACTATACATCATCATCACCATATATATAATTATTCCGAATTATATGACTTTGGTACTACTCAATTCATTTACTGTTCTAATAGAGGCGTGCTTTCAGTTTGATTAAGTCAATCCTAGTCTGAAGCCCCTCATTGCTTTTGCAGCATTAATGAATTACTAGAACGGCATTAAAATCTATCGCCGGTTCTACAAGTAAAATGGTAAGGAACAAAAATATCATCAGTAGTCAGCCCTGGTACAATCCCCCACTCATTAAACCCTCATTTGTATCTTCCCAGGCGGTCATCAGACTCCTCTATATTGAATCAAATTACATGTTACCGACCCCTACTTACGAACGAGGAATTTACGAAGAATGAAGATAAAGTACACCTTCTATGCATTGTTGGTCGGACTGTGCGAATATGATAGGTTACGTCAGATGTTGATGATTCCAGTTCATTCAATATGTTAATTTTTATTCGAAATTAATAGAAAAAAAATCCCGACGGCGAAGCGTAGAGGGTTTAACAAAATAGTCTATGTCATTTTCACAATGGGGATGATCCCAATGACATGTTGAAATTCGTTAAGCCGCTTAGGCGCCAAGACCAGCAAAATTTATTGGAATATAAAAGAATTTGTGTACATTATGCCATTACCATTACAAATTTAGTGATTTAATTTGATAACTTTCCTGTGATTACAGGTGATCTGTGAGAATCGAACTGAGGTCTCTTCTAGTACGCCAACAACTCCACATAAAAATCCGAGCGCCCAAATTTCAAAGATATTCCATTAAGTTTCCGATATGGAAAACAGAACTCGAGCCGGCATAAGCGATATATGCGAAGTCGATCCTTATTGAGAATTCCTGCTACTCGTCGAGGAATCCTAATAACTGAGGGTGTGACGTTATTGCCGCGGGCCTTTACAGCAAATGCAATCCACTGCCGTATTGTCACATGATAGGTTTGGACTTTGGATCATCCTATCTGGTAGATAGATTGGACGGGAAAAATAAAATACATGTGAACGCTTCAGGTGTGGCTTATGACTTAAATATCTTTATAATCAAGTATCTAAACGACTAATCCATACTTCGGGGGACCACACTAGAATGCTGGCATCTATTTTTCCCAAAGAATTAGTCCGACAATTCAGATTCTTGGTACGATCCCTACTTTGGATTTTTAAGATAATATTTTATACTTACAAAATTAATTTGGGCCTTTTTAATTATGTTATTTAGTTAGTATTCTATTCAGTCTATTTTCAGTATAATATGTTATGTTTATTAATGTAGGTATTAGATAGTAATAAATTAACGTAATTCAACTTCATATTGAATAAATATTTGATTATTATAAAAATTTACAAATTCAAAAATAATTTGACATTATGTTCAATATTGTGATAATAATTTCCTATAGACCAACAGAGGGTTGTATGTGACTTATCTGTGGACATTTCACGTACCTACTAAGCGTTACGGTTGGGATTAAGATGAAACTTGACACACAGATAGACTAGTCTAAGAATAAAACATAGGATAGATTTAATCCCGATTGTATAGTAGGTATAATACATTCCCCTGAGTGATTTACATGATTATATATTTGAGACTAAATTCTATATTCTTTATGAATATAATCCTAATCAGTGATTAAACGGATTTCAATGAAACGTGGAACTCAAACACCGTTTTTAGATTATATGTATGTACCTACTATATTGCATTGGTCCAATTGACATGTTTGAATTCTAAAAGGTCCTTAGTTTGCCCTTTTTGTGAATAGGATACCGCTTTTTCGTATATGCTTCAACGGATATATTCAAAAGAGATTTGTGGTACCTATCTACATTAAATAAATACATAGGTGGACTTAGTATCGAATTTTATTTATTTTTAAAAGATTGGTTTTATGCTGGACTCGTGTATCTTGTTGAATGACCATTGAACCGTTTTCAATTTAGAAAAAATAAGTGAATTTATCTAAAAAGATTTGCTTATTTTTGCTAAATAAGGGGAGACTTAATATTACGTAGACAAAAATATACTTAGTTTCCTTTTAGAATAACCTGTAAAAAGATTACAGGTACTATTTAGAATTGTAGATGTCTCAGTCCTGACTTGCTTTTGGAGTAAGTAATAAGACTATTTAATTTCGGTGAAGTGATATTATTTTTATAATTCATGAATGAAATGAATTATCATGAGACTAAGACAAGTATTTACTGACAAATCTAAAAACATCTAAGAGAATTTATTAAAAGTTAAAGTGACCTTCCTAATTCGCCTATTTTTACGTAGATTTCACCCAGACAATTTTTTTCAAGTGAAGATTTAGAATCTAGAACCTGTTTTGATGATAACAAAGTCTACTGTTTGGAATAAATAAAGGGATTTTTCGTTGAAATTTTAAATAGGTATCTAAAGGCTCTCAAAATCTTTTATAAGAAATCCCAGTAGCTTGAAGGTCAGAGTCAAAACCAAGGTCGAAGAAAATAATAACGGAGGCAACCTTGACAAAATTTTGCCTAAACGTAGAGAAATGTTTGCCCAATCTATTCTGTGGCTTGGTTAAGCTAATAATAATAACGGTATACAATAGAAAGGCAAGAAAATTGAAGGATTCCATTTTCAAATACGAGAATTTATAAATTTTTTATTGGGTTTCCAAGCTACGAGGAATTAATTTTGCCTATTGTTATTTCTTTTATGTTACGTTCGCCCGGTATGTTTAATAATATATGCGTGTTTGGTTTTAATGTACTGATCTGTACTACCTAACGTACCTACCTCCTACTTTCAAATCATTAATTTTTTATACATCACTTAATCATAAAATTCCCAAATATTTAAGAAATATCGTTTTTTTCTGACAGGTATCTAAATCTTAATTAAAATATTCCATGGATAGAATAAAAATTCGTCATTTTACAAGAATAGTTTAGGTAGGTAGGTACTCTTACTTTTTAAATTACTCGAACATATTTTTTGGTGTTTTTGTGTAATTGTTTGCGGTTTTTCCAGTAAAAAATGTTATACGCAGAGTGTATTATTGCGGTCTAATTGTTATTTTTAAAGGCAAAATAATTTCTTGATTACGTTTTTCATCCGGATGTTTTACGCGAGTTAAAATGGATGATGGATAACACAAACTTTCTCCGGAAAGAACGCAGTTTTATTTCCAACTTTCAACTGAGTTTCGGTGGAATAAGTTTAGTCGGTCAAGGGATTTCAAAGTTATTATTTATGTAGAGATTGTTTAATGTTCTACGTTAACATTGGTTTTTAAAAGCGCCGAGGGCGTCACTAAGCCGTATATTCAACATCCCAGTCATTGAAACTGTAAAAAATATATTTATTGAAGTATTAATCAACTAAAATTTTATAAATTATGTTTTTACCCGAATGTGCTAGAACCGGGATTCCAAACTGGGTTCCGTAGAGCCTAGGGGTTCCGTAGAGCCTAGGGGTTCTGTAGAATAGTCATCAGGATTCGGCCAAAATTATTAAAATATTATATAAATATCAGTGCTGATTTGAATTATATGATATGGGGTTCCATAAACTAAGAGGTATTTGGTTAGCGTTCTATTATCCATATGGTTTGAGAACCTTTGCGCTTGAAGGACGCTATTTGGAAAATATGTATGTCCATGTCTTTGGCACACACTGGATAAAATAAAAACCTCTACAACTGCCACTAAATACTAGCTTCCTTGAAATCGCAGTTACAGTTTAAAAAATATGTCCCAGTTATAGATGTTTTACTGTAATCTTATGTTCTTGAATTGAACAGTAATGCGAGTGTTTTGCAAGATCCCTCATTATTACCGCTTCGTTGGTGTCATTAATTTCCGACGCGCCATTTGCCGCCATATCGCCTTCCGACATTATAGCACAGGAGCCGTGTACTTTTATTGTTTGTTTAATATTTATTATAATAATATCTATTAATTAGTTGACTGATATCAGTGACTTATCCTAACATTAGCGTAAGCGGTACGACATGCAGACATATTCTATTATCTAAACAGATAACAATCAACATTTTTCTCCAAAAATATTTACTAAATACAAGACAAAAAATAAATATATTACAAAATATGCATCATAAATTACTTCTCGTTTTTGAGCAACCGTTATATACCTAAATCAAAATATTTCTGTCTCTCTAGACATTTTTATGTTTACTTATTAAATTAATTAAATGTTTACTTTTATGTTTATTTTTGATAAACATCAAAAATTTCTACTGAAAATTCGATCCTACTAAGCAGGGATACAACTTAGAACCAATCCATATAATATCCAAAAACTGGTAACAGATAGATATTAACAACAAAAAAGCAAATGCGCAGCTCCTTGACTAAAGGAAACAAAAATCTCATTAGGGATAGGCCACATTTCGACATCGTCCTCCGTAATTAATATCTGTAAGAAATATCTCATTAGATCATTTAACACTTACGTCGAATTTCTACTAACTCTAAAAACGCAAAAATCATTGAGTAAATCTAAATATTTTTTACTAGAAAATATATTAATTTACTGAAAGTACTTTACCCCTACACTCATTAGGGATAGCATTGGAAGGTCAAAGTGCCAGGATAGTACCAAATATTCCACGAAAAAAAATCACTCACTTTTGTAATAGTGATGACGTCTATTTTCTGAAGACTATTATTTACTGAACTATAGGCAACTATTACTAACTACATATTAGGCAATAGTATATAAAGGGGTTTCTATAGATAATTGAGTTCTATACCCTCTTTAGTATACCTTTATGGTAGTGGTATTTAAGCGTCAAATATTTTACCTTAGTAGTTATAAAATGCTATAGAGTATGTTTGTAGAATTCATAATAATAACATAAATTCTAATTATCTATTCACACACACAAGGTTAAATGTTAAGTAATTGGTAGTTGAGTAAAATACTCCTTAGTCGTAATATAAAATAAATACTAATAAAATAATACTAATAGATTAATAATTCTTGGTAAGTAATTATAATGATAAACTGTAGCCTTTATACATTTATGACCTTTTTTTTATTAGAGGGGGAAAATACATTTACGGCCTATTACCGGACACGGGTCATTTACCTGTGAAGAGTTAGAAGCATACTCAGCCATGTTGCTCCAGTGCAGATTGGCGGAGAGTTAGTGAAAAGTCTAAGTATCGGAAAATATTCTGCCACTCGAGTTCTCGACAACCAGGATCGACGGCTTAACGTGCCCTCTGAAGCACGGAAACGCTTAAGAATTATTACCACTAACATTCAGATAAAGTGTAAAGGACAAACATTTTATAAGCCCCTTTTTGCAGTTACCTACGACGAATAAAAAAAAATGAATTTGAATTTCGTTCCAGAATCAACAGAAAATGTTTTTAACATGCTTCAGCGGATGGCCTTTGTTTATTTTGTTTACAACAATGTATCTGTTGTTGTATTTGGCCACATGGCCAGTGACTTATAATTAACCAAGGTGGACTGTTTTTATCAGAAAGAGCGTAAAAACCTGAAATAAACCATACTAGTGTACCAAAAAGGTCGCATGTCCATTAGACCTACAAGTATATTACGAATATGTAGGTACATCTGTGCCTCAAACTTCTGTATTAGATACTATGTTTATACACAATACGTACATGTATTACATTATACCTTTCGTGGAGATGTGGAATACTGTTAAGGCACATGAGTAAAGAAATGTTATAGAATGCGAGAATTATAATTAGCCTGTTAAATGTATAGTAATAAATGCCACACGATATTATATAGGCATTAGGCATATAGTGAAATGATTAGGCAATTGTCGGGTTTTACAAGACTACTTATTTGAGCAATGTGAAGCATATTAGTTGTAGTTGTTTAATGCGTTATCCATGCTATTTTCGAGATAGCTAAATAAAAAATAAAAGAATGTATATGAAGTAAAAATAAAAATTTAACAAATACACTCCTGGTCACGAAAATCGAGTAATTTTTTGGGACATGTATGTTAATATTATTTTCCAATTTCTGACGTCTGTTCTTTATCTTTACTTTGTGGCCGGTAGCAGGGTTGCTAGTCGCTATGCCGCCTGAATGTTAAGGGCAGCTGTAATAACTGCGTCTTGCCTTATTTATCGGAGCCTGTGATATCAAATATAAGGCCGATTGTGTATGTTATTGTAACCCTTAATTTATAAAGGTCCGTGAAATAGTATAAGGTTGTCAATGGAATATGTTACGGATATTTCTGTTTTATGTAATCTTCATAATGTACGTAAATAAAAGTTGTTGTTTACTGGTACTTATAAAACAAAAATTGTTTGCATTACTGAACATTTAAGTACGCAAAGAATCTCTTACCCAACTAGAATTGAGCTATTCCTTAGTATATAGTGTTGTAAATAATAACCTAAATTATAGTAAATAAGTCATTCTTCATCTGAATAGTGCGTAGTTTACATCTAGTACCTACTGCCATGGGCAGATAGATAGGAAAACATAAATATAAAATGTAAAAAATATTTTGGCTTAGAAAATTTTGGTTTTATAACGAATGGTTCATAAAGCTGTTCCATTTGGCGCCCATATCACCCATATATCATAATAGTTTAAAATACAAAAATATCTTTGTTCCATACTACGAGTACATCTAGCTGTAGATAATATACTAAATAAAAGGATAGTCTAATGGCAAAACTGTAAAAGCATTCTTATTTTCCCAGTCATCAACAAAGAGATGTTTTAAGATAAAATGCAAAGAAGAGAAAATACCAGACAAAATCTGAGATAAAGACGTGTGAATATTCGAGCATTTCTCGAATAACGATCTGACTAAGATGACAAATTCAATCTTATATTCAGTCCTGGAGCTGTGTATAATGCTGTGTCATAGTGTGACGTCACACGACGCTATCAGTGTCAAGGCGCGGTTACGACAGGGCAAAATTATTCGGAAAATGCAAATGTTGCAGATGGGGCGGATTTACACCTTAACGATCACAATCGCATAATATTTTTTGTGTAACTCTGTGATATTGATATCTTGTTCGAGCAGTAGTTCGAACACAAGTCCAAACATCTTTTCTTAAGATAGGGTAATAATAATGTACGGCTTACAATGTTAAAGTTTTGTAAGTACCTGAGTAAAAATGACATGATTCTAGGAACGTTAACAGTAGGAAAGGCGCTCGAATAATATCCACAACAGCTTTACTTAAGTTACCAAAGTTGAGGAGGTTTGATGACTTACGAATAATGGGCAGAACTTGTTCAGATCCGTTAAGTAATACCTAATACATTGCTAGAGGGGAAAATAATCAATGCCTTTTACACTATTGGATTCAATGTTCTAGGCTAAGTTAATGTGTTGTGTTTTCTTCGATATTGCAAACTTTGTTATTTATCTCTTGGATCAGAGCCAAAATTCTGGCTGTCTTGATAGTGTGTAAATTAAATGTACGGCCTAAGTCATTGAACAATATCTTAGACTTACATTAGTGATGTATACAGGCTTTATAGACACGAAAAATGCCCAATTGAGTTCTTTTCCTCAATCAGTAATGACAGTAAGGACGCATGCAACGTGGCGCGTAACTTTATACGTTTGTTTACAGAGGACGTAATACGACTGTAAAGTGACGTCACAGAGCGTAACAGAGCTGTCAAGTGTGAGTCGTCCTCTCAAACAAAACCACATTACAGTGTCATAGTAGCAGAGCAGCTGCGTCACACGTTCTCAATTCAGAACAGCGTTTGTCTCCAGTGTTATTGCTGCAGAAATCCGTTTGTTTAGGGAAATATGCTTTCAGGGGCTTAGTGAGGAGTGCTCCATAAACGAATTTTAGATTCGGCTCGCACTCTGCTGTATGAAGTGTTTCTTAATTTATTATTAACGTACGTTCGCGCTGGCCTGTCTGTTGTTGCTGTAATATGTAAGTATGTTTAACTAGCTTGCCTGGCTGACGTTTTTCTGTAGTTTAATTTGTTATAGGTACTATAACTGCCGACTTAAAATCATTTTGCTGGTTTGGTTTCAGAATTATCTGAATTAGCAAACATAGACGTGTGATTAGTGTGTGTATGTAAGTATGTCTTTTGCGTCTAAAACTAGGTAACTATTTACCTGTTACCTAGTTACCTAGCTTTTATAAATTACACAATAATACTTGATAAACTTTTTGAAATGGAAATTGTTTCTGTAAACAAACTACCTAAACTATTGATCCAAAGTTGTCACCACAGAGCAATGAATGTATCTGTTTCGTGGTTGTCACTTAATTTTTGACAAAGCTATAACATTTATGTCTTAAATAGACATGCAACACATGCTCTTAAATCGCGTGCTAAAAAGCATTCTATTAAGTATGCTCAATGCGAGCATGCTTATGAATAGTTTACATTTGCTAACCGTAATCGATTAAAGCATGCTTTCGTGCTTGAATTGAGCATGTGTAACAGTACCTTAAGTAAGGTAAGGTGGGGTAAGACTAACACACGGGGCAAGACTAACACTGTCTATTATCTCGATATGCACTTGAAGAAACGACATGTGTGTGTTTTAGCCGAGAACATTTACGTTTGTTCTATCTTACAGACTGGAAGAATTTCGTATTTAAGCTATACGTATCGAGATAATAGACAGTGTTAGTCTTGCCCCGTGTGTTAGTCTTACCCCACCTTACCTTATATCTAAATTATTTTTGCCAGAAAATATAAAATTACATAAATTATAGCTAATAAGCTTAATAATAGCCAGAATTTAACTGACATTTATTTTTGATGTGAAGCTAACATCTTCAAAACACCCATGTCTTCCATTAGGCGGGTCTTTCGCAGAAAAGTGTGAAGGGTGTATACCTACCTACGTATGGTGCACTCCTTCTAATACGTCACTTCCGAGGCTATCGGAAACGTTCTATTCGTATTTTTTACGTAAGTGCGTGCTTTAGGGTTGGCCAGTTGCTATTTCCGCACAAACGTAAAAGGTATTTTATTTATATTATTATGTTACATCATTCAATCATCAATTTTACTTTATAATCTGACTCTAATCGAGTAAAACTACAATTACGTAACATTTTAAGTATATAAAATGACATTATTATTATCTACATGATAAATAGGTTAGTTTACAAAAAACATACCGTACCAGTAACATTGTGCGGGCAAGTTCGCAATTATTTTCTAATATCACCACATTTTGTAGAACAACAATATTTCATTGTTAACGATACAATGAGCCGACAATGCTGACATGTCAGCTCCAAATTATCACTTGCCGCAAAGCGAAATAATTAATTGGTTGTTCTACGAGTACAGTACTAAATTGGTGACTTAATGTAATTTAAATCATCATGATAACTTCATTGCTTCTTTTTACTGAGCGTTAAATATTACGTAACGCAAAGTATTACGTAACGCAAAGTATTACGTGTGCAAAGTGTTACGTAAAGCAAAGTATTACGTAACGCAAAGTATTACGTGTGCAAAGTGTTACGTAACGTAACGTAAAGTATTACGTAACGCAAAGTATTACGTAACGCAAAGTATTACGTAACGTAAAGTAATACGTAGCGCAAAGTATTACGTGTGCAAAGTGTTACGTAACGCAAAGTATTAGGTAACGCAAAGTATTACGTGACGCAAAGTATTACGTAACTCAAAGTATTACGTGTGCAAAGTTTTGTGTAACGTAGAGTATATATTACGTGTGCAAAGTGTAGCGTAACGCAAAGTATTACGTGTGCAAAGTGTTGCGTAACGAGTTGTTTGATCTACCCTCCCTTTGTAACGTTTCATAACATTTTACACCATAGAAAATTTTGTTACGTACTTACCTAATATTAAACGGCCCCGTAGAATAGCAAACTCGCAATGTGCCATTCCTTGCCGTCTTTGTACATCGTGAAAGCCCCTGAGTGTGACTAAAGGGGGGACCATAGATGATACACTATAATATGAGAGGGGGCCTGTTAGTTGGTTAGTAATTCCGGTTAGTGACAGATATTATATCAGTAACTAGTGGACCAGCCCTCGCTTTGCTTCGGTGTATGTTTTTTCAAGATGCCTGACCACGTCAACTGTCGGTCACGTCAGTTGTTGAAGACTGTTAATAATTTTCATCTCACAGCATGTCTGCTCGTTTTTCAGGATTTTTTATTTAAAATACTACAGTTTTATAGTATCCCAGTTTAAGAATCGCCATTTTAAAGTATGCCATAATACAGCTTGCAGTTGATAGCATTCCACTAGTGCTGTTATAACTGAGCACCGGAACCCTTAAAAAGTTTTTTGAGCAACCAACAATTCGGTTCTCGGTATCGGTATCATAATAGCTTGATTCCGGTTTCAACGCTATTCGGTTCGAAATTTAAACTCTTCAGTGAAAAGCTCTCTCTTCCGACGCGACTATAAAGGGTTGTTTGCACTGTCGGAATAGAAGTGCGCGGGAATCAGGATTTTTATCGGGATTATTTTTTAGTAAATGGCATTGGTAAAATTATGCTTAACCGAGGATAAATTAAAAAGTTTAGATCGCTTAATACTAAGTGTGTAGTGTAGTATACAAATAACCATAGTAATAAAATATCATAGCATTCCTTACTTCATATTTTTTCGTACGTTGCATATTTTCTTGTAATTAATTTGCACATAGTCTGGACCTAACCTTCTATGCACAAATAAAATAATAATATACCTACGAACGAGGTAGGCACAATGGTGGGTTTAGAAGTCATTTTGTAATCCTTGTAGTTACAAATAGCAAAAACAATACCACATCGCCGTCGTGGAGGACTCGGCAGGCGTTCGTTTAAAGATTTTGCAGCTTTAAATTCAAATGCATTCTCAATTTCAAATAAGTATTTTATTGTGCCTCTTTATTTCTGCTACGAACAAACAGCTTAAATCTGTATAAGTACAAGCTATACTAACATATATAACTTTTATAACACAGTCGACAGTTCCTAAGCTCCTAAACAAAGACCAAGAAAAAACCTAAGTCTTTGCTTTTGAGCTTAAAATTCTAAAGATAACTTTAATAATTATATCAGCATCTACCCTCTGTGACTAACATATTTCGTTTTTAAGAGTATATGATAGTAATTAACACTATGCACTTTATGGTAAAATAAAATAATAAAATATATTTTTTTAACTTCATTGTGAACTTGGCTTTACGTTTCGCGGAAGCTCTCGTAACTGCAGGCTGGAGAAGGATTTCGTTTCCTATAACTCTTTGTTTCAGGCAAGTAGTTTAATACTTTGTCATTTTTAGAGATAATAATATAAGTAATTTTGACATTTCTATGTTTTTACGAACTGTATTGCTAGCGATTATCATGCTGAACGATCGCTTGGGTTCAAGTAGGAATTTTAATAATGTAAATAAATTGTTTTCTGTAATCATTTTTGGTATGAGTGTTCGTGTATTAGTGACAAAGTAAAAATATATCTGCCCAGGAGTCGAACCCGGGACTGTTAGGAGACAGAGTAAAAACCTCTGCCACGCGTCTCCTAGCGCCTTCATTACCAAAAAAAATCCGCCGTCTTATCTCTGATCTTTGCATTCTTATACAAAGATAAGATAACCATAAAAGGGCTCTAGCCTCCTACTTCTTACAAGACTTACTTACAGGACATAAAACTCTCAGCAGCCATCCAGAAAAACTCTTAGCACCATTTTTCCCATTTTCACAGCGGTATAAAAATACATAACCATAAAATATAGGAAAATAATGTAGGAAAACTATAGGGTAATAATGTTTGAGTTTCGCTAGCGAATCGCTGAGAAGTTTGTGTTCAATTGGAAAGATGATAAAATATTATTTAGTTATTTAGTTACTGAAAGAACCTATGCTCAAAATTCGATAGACAAACTTTCCGTCTGAAGATTTTGTGGTGTGTCGATCCATAAAACGTGTAATTGTGTAAGCTTTTCTTAAAAAAAAACTATTTTTAAACAAACTTTAGCTTTGTTACTTCGCTATGTAATCGCTCGCATTATTTAAAAATTCGAATAGACTAACCCTTCACTTAACAATATACATAACAGCAGACCTAGGGCCAAAAAAACGGCGACAAAAACACGAAAATTACTTTGACAACTTAACCCTTTAAACATACTACTATCTACGTTTACGTACGTTTAGACGTGACATTGTATCGTGCTTGCCCAACGTAATGTACGAGTGACGTCACGTGTCGATAGTACAGAGGCCGCTCGTAAAACACCGTAGTTGCCCCGCGCCCGTAGCAAACTGACTTACGGCCAAATATATTGAAAGGGAACACTTTTATGGTACTTTGACACTTGCACACATCAATACTGGCATGTAAGATATATGTACGACCCCGTAGCCTAGTTGGTAGTGACCCTCCCTGCAAAGCGAGGGGTCCCGGGTTCGATTCCCGGCCGGGGCAGATATTTATGTGACAGATAAATGTTTTTTCTCGGGTCATGGGTGTTAGTGATGTGTTATTTGTGTTGTCCATGCCACCCGTGACACAGGGAATCCTAGTGCGGGGGTATGAGTATGTTAGCGTTTACTTATTTATGTATGTTTTGTGTATAAGTTATATAAGAGTTTAAAAAACTATAAACGGGGAAACTTTAAGCCCTTACTAAGCTATTTCTTGATCGCTTTAACGCTTCGGAGGGTTTAAGCTATCGGTTATCGTTCGTTTTCATTAGATGACAATCATTAAACCAGGTAAAATGTTTAAAAACTTCAGACACATAGTGTAGCCATTAACCCCTCCGCCAATCCGCACTGGAGCAGCGTGGTCGAGTATGTTCCAGGTCTCCTCAAATACGAGAAGAGACCCGTGCCCAATAGTTGGACAGTAATAGGTTGAAGCCATATTTTGCAAAACGCCGACAAAATTGTTTTAATACAATTTGCAGCGTAATAAATTTTATATTTATTTATTTGGAGCCATAATAACTGACACCACTAGTTCGTGCCACTCCATTTATTTTATTTATTGGCTACCCGAGCTTTACTTGGCTATGGGAAGCCACAATATTATCGCTCCCATGGGATAGACACATTTTAATGTTAACAATTTTAACGAAATAAATATGAACCTACTACGTAACTTACGTATTATTATAATACGTAAAATACGAATTAATAACAAGTAATATAAGTTCAAGAATTAAAATCCGAAAGCTAAATCAAATTACAAGTAAATATCGTGTCTTTATGTTTTAAAAATAATACCGACGAAAACGAGGCCCTGGCAAGTTCCACTCAATTGTTACTAAAAATTATAAACAGAAGAATGACTTATGACAGCATTATATAATTGTCAAAATTGTGGAATATGTTTCGTATTGTGTAAATTATTTTGTAGTGAATTGTATGTTTTGAAAATTCAATATCAAGCGTAAAATGCTTCATTTTTATGCTTCTGTAAGTACCTATTTTATCTCTGAATTTCTTCAATCGAACTTTAAATATGTTTATCTTCTGTGCTGCAATGCGCTTTGCATTTTAATATATTTTTATGATTAACAAAGGGGTCTCTCTTTGAGTCAGGAACTTACATATTCGAAATTAGGACATCACTACCCAAAATAATTCCTACTTGTTTTTATTACACGTTTGTTTCGTCTTTACCGCGCCTAGTCTTCCTAGTGAGAAATAATTGTCAATATTTTAGTAAAAATCGAGTGATAATTCAAAATATTTTTTAATACAAGCGTTCAGACTACATCTTATCCACATTGTGATGCTCAAATGATTTAAACTAAACTTGAAAAGATGAATAGAAGACTAATATTGTTGTTTCCAGATTTCTTCACGATAAGGAATATTCATTAAAAGAAACCTGGTCCAAGACAATGGAAAAACCATACCAAGAGACTAAATATTTGTATAGAAAATCTAATTGCACTTTAAATAAGCATTCAAAAACATGCTCTGGCGCTTCTCAGTTTCTAACAAGGAGTGGGATAATTCAGTTGAAGAAAAAACTTCCAAAATCACACGATGATAATGGGAAAAACAAAAGAGATCTTAGTATGGCTACAGATAAATGCATTCTTAGGGGAATTTACAAAAGAAAATTTGGCAGGTTTAAATGTTCGGTTAACACACCAGATACAGGAACAATCAATGAGTCAAAAGGAGATCATAACTCTTGTGGAGATAATATTCCTCAAGATAACTATAAAAGAACACGATTAAACATAGATGTGACTACGCTTGTAGTAGAAAATTTCAAAGATTTGCTCAATGATTGGATTAAAAAATATTTGTTAAATAATGACGAAACAAAACAAAAGATCTTCGACACAGTTCTTGATTCAATACTACATAAAAAAGAACTGCAACAAACTTCTTCTTCATACACTTACACTTCAGATATTAAGGTCGATAGAAGAAACCGTATGAATTCAAATAAGACTGCAGCCAAAAAAAAAGTCACATATGAAAAACGATCTTGCCAAACTGTACCTGTTGTTGGGAAATATGTTAAACTAATTTCAACATTAAGCATTCCCAGACGTATAAAAAGACACGTTAGTACTAATTCCCATCATCTAAAACCTGCAGCGCGTAAAATTAGATATAAAAATGTATTTCTTACGATAAGCCGATCCAGCACTTTCTTACTGAATTCTTCAAGTTTTAATCTACTAAGCATTTCTACTAAATCGTTCATTAAAAGGTGTGCCATTTATGACAGCAAAGAGATTAATACCAGCAAAAAACATAATGTTGTATTGGTTCCAAAGTTTTCGTGTAGTGAAAGTACGCCGAGTACGAGACCAAGAGCAAATAAAGTAGATGCAAGTCGTGAAAGTAAAGTATACCCCAGTGCTCTGGAAATAGAACCATTAGAAAGTCTTGTAAAGAGCATATATGCTGGTGATCCCGCAAATATTACAAGTACAGATAAAAATATTTCTCGAAGCAAACAAGACAATTATACAATGACTGATACTGATTGTACTCTTAATAACGTTACATCACTTAACCATTGTCACAAATTAAATTGGAAGAAAGTAAATAACTCTTCTGAGCCAGAAGCTCCAAAAATGAGGAAAAAGCGCAAGAAAATTACCAGATCAAAACCGTTAGCTCAAGGAATCAAAATAAGAAAAACAAAATCTATGAAGAAACAAATGCAATCTTTCAAATATCTCAATAAAATAACTGCAGACACAAATAACTTATACAAAAACTATAGCGAAAAGGAAAATAATTTTATAAAAGATCTTCAGGGGATTTTGACGCATTTCATTCATTACACTGATAACAAAAATATTAAATTTGACGTGAAAATAAACATATTTCCAGGAGTGGAAAACAAAAAACAACCTGAGGCTAATAATGAAAAAAGTAAAAAAAATACATTACGCCAAGGTAATTTAACAGCTGCTTACAATGTGATTTCTACACAAATATTACCTGAAGACAAAACAGGTAACACGGTTGTGGGAAATGAAAGTAGCACATCACTCTCTTTGCAGAAGTCACAGCCTAATATTATATCGATTCTCGATGGTGCCATCAGTCAATCCAAATATGTTATTAGTAAAGAAGAATCACAAGAAAATACTGATAAAAATATTACAAGTCATAACGCAGAATTTGAACCCATTGATACTTTAACTGGAATAGAAATAGCTAAGGATATTAGTGAATTACGCGTTATTATTAGAGATCTTGCAGTAACTACGGAGAAATTTGTAAAAGAACATTTAGCAAATCTGAAGAAACCTCATGAATTAGAAGTTAAGGAAAAGGTAATAAAAATAGACAACGACATAAATAAGGATAGTTTAAAAACATCAACTATATCAAAAGCTGTACAACACTCAGGTAATAAAAGTCAAATAATGTCTGGATTGAAGTTAAAGAAAGAACCTAAGAAAAAAGATCTACAAGTACTTAACACTCGTTTGGGTAAAAAGAGTATTTCTTATAATGTAATAGACAGTGAATCGATTCTCAAAGTTACTGATATGACGTCGGTAACCGCAGTAACAAGCACGGATATGACAGTTAATAAAACAATGCACTATTCGTTGCCTAAATCAAAATCTCTCTTTGAAGTTACAAGAGCAGGCAAACAAAACAATAGGAAATTATTGGCATATTACTGTGACGAAATTGTGAAATCCAGGCAATTTGTACAACAATATTGTAAATGCTCTGCACCTAATTCTTTTAAATATATAACTTGCTCTCCTAAAAATAATGATGATATACTATTAATAGATGATAATGTATCTTGTGGAGATAAGGAAATTGCTAGTGAAGA
Source organism: Lerema accius (assembly GCA_001278395.1). Classification (NCBI taxonomy): domain Eukaryota; kingdom Metazoa; phylum Arthropoda; class Insecta; order Lepidoptera; family Hesperiidae; genus Lerema; species Lerema accius. The sequence goes on along the minus strand of LGAG01000412.1, from coordinate 1,268,484 downwards.
TCAGGTACCTGCATGTAATGAAGAATATTGTGAATTAAGTGGACCAGGTTTTTCATCATCATCGGTTTACGTAGATGTTGAAGATCGAAAAAAATGTGGTATACGACATCGGACTCGCATCAGTTTTTGGGAAGGACTCTTTTACTGCATATTACTTTGGATACCAGTTGTTATAATTTTTTGGCTAATTTACGTACACGTTATACGAGATTTCATACAACCAGTCATACACAATGGTACAGTAGATTCAACAACTGCTCATCCAAAGAATAAGACACTGTTTTACATAAGTTTATCTGATTTAGGATTTTGAATGTTTTGTGTACACATGTTTATTAATCAATACATCTTATATTTCTGATTGGGTATTTATTTATTTCAAACTAAACGACGTCCGCGGTTTTGCTTGCAGAAAAATAATTTAGAAAAATGCATTTAATTCATCCCAAGGGAACCTATCCCCAAGAAGATATTATGATGCAGGATAAAGTTTCTTTTAAGTGCATTTCATTGAAATGCATTCAACCGTTGATATCGGATTTAGCCAACATAAATGCCCATATAAAACTTATCCTATGTCCTATTACTGGAAGCGAACTGTCTGTGTGCCAAGTTTTAGCTTAATCCGTTTAACGATTAGAGCGTAAAGGACTTACAAACATCCAAACATCTCCGCAAACTTTTACATTTATAACATTAGCAGCAGTAGAATGTTCATAAAAAGTTAACCATACAAAAAAGTAATGAAATAAGTAACGAGTGAATAATTTTTTCTTTTTCTTTGTTACAGAGAAATATATATTAGTGGTTTAGCTATAAAACAATAGAATGCAACCGGTGCTTAGTGTTGAAAAATTAAAACTGAAAAAAACAAAATCTCCAAGTAACTACCTTAAAAATCCGTCCTTTTACGTTATTGATCACGCCATTGATGGAAATATGAAAACTTCTACCACAGAAATAACACATGATACTATTATCCAAAATAGCCTAACTGTTACACCAACAAATTCAAGAAAGACGCTTACAAAATGTTCTAAACAAAATATAGCTAATACTTTTACGGTGAATGATTCCATGACTAGGATAAAAGATAACTGTGGGGATGGTGAAGACATATCTGCTGAGACGTCAAATAATATACCGAATTATTTGAAAATAAATGAAGACAACTTGCAACCACGAGTTATATTTGTTGCCCAAAAACATGTTCGAAAACCGAAATTCCAAACTGAAACGAGCGGAAGAAAGCTAAAAAAATGTAAACTCGTCGTGATAATTAAAAATATACATTATAAAAATCAACGTGCTCGGAACATGACAACAAAACTAAAAAGATATTGTAGAAAATCAAAAAAATCCCTTGATAATTCTCGTCAAATACAAAAGGAGCTTGACTCTGATTCAATCTCAAAGAAAGTATCAAGAACACGCATTTTAAAAAAGGTTCTAGCAAAAGAAAACTTTTTAGCGGAAGCAGAGGAAAATATACACAGTCCAGATGCAACAAATTATCCTTTCGATGATGATCTATCATTTATAAGTTTATCAAGCCAGGGTACCTTAAAACAGGAGGACAGCATCAATTCTGTAATTGAAATTACCAATTCCAAAATTAAGCCCAAAATTAACACAAATATAATTAATGTAGCAGTAGCTCAAATAAATAACACCCCGAATTTAAAAAGTTATTCAGTTATTGCCCCACATAGAGAGAAAGTAGATTTTAAAGAGAGTTTGACTAGTCAGGAATCGGCTTTTAGTCAAACTTTAATGCTAGCTTCTAAATCATTTTTAAATGAGACAATTAAGTTAACTAGTAAAGAAATAATATCAGATTCTAGTAACAGTTACACTAATATAAGTAATGTAACTCTCATACCCTCCAAAACCAGATTACAAATACCACCTAATACCTATGAAATTGGCAACAGTGAACATACACATGAAGTCATAAACGAAATAAATTTTATTCCAAATGGCAGCTTCACTAATCAATCACAAGATTATGAAAGCCTGAATGATTGCCATATTAGTGATAATAAAGGAAAGGCTAAAAACACACGACAATTTTATGAGGCTTGTATGATGTCAAATGTAAATCCAAAAACAAGACCTTGTTCAAGCTCAGTACCAGATTTTCCGAATAATGACAATGTTATAATTGCTGAAGACATTTTAAAAACTACGCAGCATATACATAAGATTAAAAATAGAGGAGATGAAAGATTCAAAAACGTTAAAAACGACTTTCATGCCAATATTTTTCAGAAACCGTTTCATGTAGTTAATAATGAAGACTTCCAGAAGAATTTAAATCTACCGAACGCGGCGCAAATACGAAATACTATAGTAGATACTTCACGACCACCAAGAAAATGTTCTCAGGATTTAAACGACTATCCTGCGAGTATCCCTGAACTCTACGATAAAATTACTATAACTTTAGAAATAGCAGTTAAAAAGCTGGAACAAACATTAAGCGAAAAAATTATCAGTGAATTAAAAAGTTCTTTGTTATATGAATTTGATAAACGCATCACCTCTGTATCAAAACTTCAGGAGGAGGCTGCAAGTGTTGTCGTTACCGAGGATATAAAAGCAGAAAGTTCAACAACATCAAAACTAACTTTACAAACAACGCCTCACACAGATGTCCAGTTGCAATGTGATATTGTACAAAAAGAGGTAATCGATAAGTTAATGCTAATTTTTAATGAAGAATCTAAAAGCTGTGATCAAAGTAGTTCTTCAAATTATACACACAAGTTAAAAAAGCCCAAACTTGTAAAGGATTACTTAGAAATTTTAAAGGATTCTATATCTTACCAATATAAAGACCCAGAAGTAGGGAATGGCGATTCAGTTCAAATATCTATCGATGATACTGTTGAGGAGAAAATGCCACAGTATGAATGTAAAAACATATTTTGGACTATTCCAGCAACATTTATAAGGCAGAACATGTTTGTCATTGTCAGTGTGCCCGCTTTTCTTTTCGTTATTTTTGTTTTATATTCTTATATTATGCTTATAATCAGAATGTGGTGGTATTGAGGTGTTGTTAAATCAGTTTTTTATTTTAAACATTATTTTTTCATTTTCCCTCCATTTAATGTTATTTGAAGAGCTTTATGGTAGATTATCGGTCATAATAAATATCTATGTGTATTTTGTGGCTACCTACAGATTTATTCCAAAATGTAGTTTCTTGCATCACAATCTATTTTGGTACATTTGTTTAATCCGTTCAATATTGAGCAACTTATTGAGTACTCCAGATTAAGTTTCAGATAACTGACGACCCATATGGCGCAATGGTTACCACGTCGCCGCGCTGGATCGCCTTTCAAAGGGGAAGCCTTGTGAGAGGGGTACAGGCCATAGTCCACCACGCTGGCCTTATGCGCATTGGCAGACTTCACACACCTTTGAGAACTTTATGGAGAACTCTCAGGTGTGCAGGTTTCCTCACGATGTTTACCTTCACCGTAGCAAGTGATAATTAGTATCTAATACGAACCTAACTTTTTAAATTAGAGGTACGTGCTGTTGGGTTTGAACCCAGGAACTCCCGTTTGAAAGACCAACGTTCAAACCACTAGGCAATCACTGCTTTATACACATACCTACATGCATAATTATATCTACCGCAAGTTCGTATACCAAACCCTCGCAATCGCAAAGTCGTAAATAATAAGTTTTGTACGAAAACGGACTTTTGCTAGAGTACGCCCAAAACAAATTTAAAATTCGATATCGAACGCAAAACGAGGTTCGGAATTGAAATTTACTCCCATAACAATAACGTTGATATATTTAGTTGAAGTACCGAGGAATATTTATTGACGACTGTAACAGTAGTTAAATGTTGCAATCAGCTCAAATCGATCAGAAAACTTATTTCAAACGATAAGAACTTATTTGTTTCTTAGTAGCTTATAGTCACTGACCAAAAAATATATAGATGCAGTCTTCGGAACAAAGAAGCGTAGTAGGGAAAACATAACGTTAATAAAAAATTATAAATTTCTCGGTAAATTTCTCGGCAGACCGTGCTCAGTGACATACGTCAGATCGTAAAAAAAAAATTGAACTCTCTTTTTTGCCGAGTTTATTAAATTTTTTAGTCTCAGCTTATAGTATCAGTTAAAACGTTAAGCCAACGTACCAAAAAAATAAAACATCTGATTTATGTTTTGACTGTTTTAATGATATTTTTATTATTAATTATTTAGTGATAAAGATATTGCATCTTTACTACAAAACATTTATTGTTGTTTTGAGAATATACATAATTATATCACTTTTGTAGAACAGTGTGTCAGAATCTCTTCTATAGTAAATCATAAAAGGCTACTTAAAAAGAATATTTATATTGTGTAAATGTAGCAGAAATAATTTTAAAAAGACAGCGGAGATTATGTAAAGAATGGTTCTAATATAACATTAGGTACTTCTACATTATTAGAAAGTCTCTTTCGAAATCTGATTTTTTTAAACGAGAGAATATATGTATAAACGAGAGACGTGAAAATAAATTGGTTACATCTAGAATTCCATTCTTTAACTAATGAAGTAGTACATAAATAATAAAATAACAATAATTTATTAAATACAACAATATTTGATCTTTTTAATCTTAGGCGAATTAATTTTAAATATGTGTAAAAATACTTTACATTTACTGGATAAACAAAAAAAGTAACAGAAAATAGTATTTGCAGTGAAGAGAAAAATAGAATTAAAAAAAGATAGAACAATAAAATAAACAAAATTATAATCAATGGCCACACGGTAGAGAGGTAAGTCACTTCATATTTTTACTGCAAAATTATTAAATAAATAATGCTTTTATTTTTTTAAATAAACAAGAGAATAGATTTTTGTAGAATTTACGGTAAGAAAAAGCCTAGAAAACTGTGATACGTCCTGTTAAAGTTTTATTTCAAAGTATAAATATCCCAAAAAATATCTGTTTGGTATTTCTTGTCTAATTAAGTTCTAAATTATTGTTCTTGTGCCAGCACCAAATGACCTGACCTGTCCAAAGTGAAGATGGGTCGCACGCGACGACTTCTGCAAGAACAATTAAGTAATTAGGTCAATAATTATCTTTCTACCAGACCCTATATAGTACCTTACGAAATGGTCCAAAGTTTAAATCCAGATATATTATGTTTGTATAGTCCAATAATTTTTGTCTTATTTTTAAAACAAAACCAATAGTTTTCGAAACAATTTTTGTGAATATTCAAGCATAATATTTGTAATATTGAAATGATGAAATCACTTAAACATTAATGTGGGAATAACATGAAAATGTGTGAGTTCCGTGACAAACTGCGTGCTAAATAGGACAAGTTAAAAAAGGACTTTACTTGGATTTCGAAATAACTTCGTACTTATTATTATAATATACATTTACCTTAATTTGGCGCTTTTTCTCGAACCATTAGCTACTGCAGTAGCCTGGGCGACTGCTGGAGCATCATCTGTAACCTAGAATACAGTGCGGTTTAGAGTTTATATTTTCAAACCAAATAATATATAAATTCCGACTTTGGAATAAGAAAATCGTAGTCGAAAAAAAAAGGAAATAAAAAAGAATGTTTCCGGGTACATTGCTCGGTAGGCCGTGCTCTGTGACATGTCAAATCGCAAAAAAAAAGAAAAAAAATTGACATCACTTTTTTGTTCTGAAGGCTGAGTCTTTTTGGTCTGAGTTTTTATTTTCTCTCCTATTCTATGGACTCTATGTTTATTATAAACTCTACCATCCTACTAATATCACTTTCGTTTCCTATGCTTTTCATGGATTGTTTGTAAAATAAGTTATGTAGCAATAAAAATTCCTATTTAGTTGTATATATTAATTTCTGTAAAGTGTAAACTACATACTTAATTTATGTATTCATTTGTAGCTAAGCAGTACACCTTAATGATAAAAATCTCTCAATACACGGAAGCTCTATATTTAAGCTCGAACTAGCTAATCCTTGCATTAACTTTAATTCAAAGAACAAATTTTAGTTTACTCTGTACTCAGTGCTTACTCTGTATTTGTTAAATGAAATATTCTTCCTCTCTCGGTCTTTGCTACCTTACCTCTTCTTGTGGAGGTTCTGTGGTAGTGGTGTAGCCAGGATATCCTTGAGGTCTCGGCGCAGGAGCACCATATTGCGGCAATACTCTTGGTTGGGTCCTAAACACAATTTTTTTAGTAACTTACTTCATAATATTACCCGAAATTAAAATTGGCAATTCTCGAAGTGTCTTTCACCAAAACATTTACTTTCTAACGCTAAGTGATCACGAATAACTTACTTAATGTTATTTTTAGGTCCTGCAACCTTTTATTAATATAACTACAAGCTCTCGTATTAATATTATTATGATTACCATAACTTTTAATGAAAGTAGCCCTGAAACTCGATAAAGCAATACGGTAACAACTACATATTTGTATTGTTACAATAATATAATCATTTCCTTACTTATGAGGGATATTCCCTCATACTATAGGTAATTATTATTGAAGTTATAGACACAAACATGTACCTACCTATGGACTATCTTCCGATTAATATCAACAAGAAGTAAAAGGTTGCAGAATTGAGAGTTACCTATCAACTAATAGAATTAATTGGGCTAAATGATATTTCACGTCAGATGTTTGCGAATTCAGCAAGTTCCCCAAGACAATCAAAACTAATTTGAAAGTGGAAAGTTGTTTTGTAATTCTGAAATCTTGTTGTATCCGAAAATTTGCTGCGTACAACTCTAGCTCGTCGAATTTGCTAATGAATAAAATGTTTAATGAAATATAAAGCAATTTCGAGAAGTGCCGTTACGGTGAGAAAATCGCTTTAAGCTGGACTAAGAACCGGAATAAATAATTGCTTAAAGATAAAACAAAGGATAGTCATGGGATTAGCATCCAATCAACTACTGAAAGCACAATTCAGTTTAGTAAAATATTGTAACAAAATATTGTATGACAAAAATCAGATAGATGTACGCTACTGATTCTATAACTTATTTTTAGTATCTATAACTCAAACCTAAAAATACTGACAATCAAAGCTAAAATGAATTTCAAATATTTTTTGCAATTAATCCGTTCAAAATGCAGCATTGCATAAAGCTACGCTTCAATTACATACGCAATAACGATCTGCCACATAATAGTTAAATTTATGTCACGTAGCTACTGCAAAATAGGACAATACAATGCCATTACTACTACGAGTGCTATTTACGGATTCATATCACATCTAACCGTCTCTGTCATTTTTATTATTCAATAGGGATTGTTTCTGACCTTGCTCCGAATGCAGTAGCCACTGCCGTAGCTTGAGTGTCGTCGTTCTGTTCCTCTGGCTCATCTTCTGTTTCCTCTTTCTTCTCTATTCCATTTCCTTGCTGGTTCAGGTCTAAACCACTCTGAAGGGAATCTTGACCTTGGAAGATCTGTTGAGGTTGCACTTGATTAGCGGCAGCAAATTGCGGCTGGTAAAGTTGATTTTGATAGTACTGGTTCCAGTCCTGTGCCGGTAAATTGATCAGCTGTTGTTGAGGTATGAATTGGGCCTGCTGATCTTGAGGTTGGTACTGAGCTGCCACTTGAGGCTGCGCAGGGTATTGCTGTGCAGGAAACTGCTGCTGGTAAAACTCCTGAGGCTGATATGTTGGTTGGTAGACAAATTGTGGTCGTGGCTGCTGTGCTACATTCAAGTTTTCCTCTGAATCCTTTTCGACTTCTTCAGTCTCGGCTTGAGGTTGGGTTTGTGCATACTGATTCGGTTGAATTTGGTTAGTCGTTTGTGGAGGTAGTATCACAGGTTGAGCTTGAAATTGCGGGAATGCCTGAACTTGAGGTTGAGCTACTGGCTGATATTGGTTATTAATTATAGGTTGGTACTGATTTAATGGTTCTTGTGTAGCTGGTACTAGATATGAAGTTTGAGGTGCCTCTTGAGTTCTGGTAATTACGAAAGCAGGATTTTGATTAAAAGCAGGTTGTGGCTGAGGCGCCGGCTGTGCTTGTGAAGACAAAAGTTGTTGTTGAGCTAAAACGGAAGGTAAAGCAGCAAAATGAGCTGGACCATTAAATCCTTCAGATTTTTGGTTTTCTACATCTTGTTGAATCGGCTGGTAGTATATGGGAGCCCTGAGCTGTCCTAGCTGTTGCAACTGTAAAAATTGTGGCTGTACTTTAAATTGGGCAAGAGGTGCTAAGAATAATTCCGGAGGGTATTCTTGAATATTTTGTTTCGTCACTTCTACTGAGACCTTTTGTTTTTGAGCAGAGCTATCGGCGTCTTTACTGTCATCGTATTCTTCGCCTTCATTCAAATCCAATGGTTCAGTGGATGTCTCAGTACGGAATTCGGGTTTTTGAGTGGTAGTAGTAGTTGTTGTTGATGTAGTGAATGTGTTTTGGGGAACGAATCGTCGAGGTGGTTGTGGATTTGGTAAACCATTGACGGCTGCGTTACCCTGGGCGGCGTCAAACTGCCTCTGCCTATCGAATTCTCGCTGTTTTTGAAGCTGTTGCAAATACTGAAAAACAAACTAGGATTAAATATAAATTCATAAAACAGCCATTCAATCAACTAATGTGTAACTTGATTGATGAAATAGATACTGAATATTAAGGGAGTTAAGCTCACTTACTTGTATTTGCTGCAATGTCTGGTCTAAGTTCTGGATATCAGCTTGGTAGTTGGGGCCAATGAACTGCTGTCCGTTTATAGGCGAAACCTTAAAGATGGGCTGTTGTTCTGTCACTGGCAGGCCTTGGACTGACACATCGACACCAGAGTCGAATTCAGGAGGAGTCTCAGGCCTGCGTGGATCTACCGGGGGGAGGTACTGTTGCTTTTGAGGGTTCTGTAAGATAAAATGTATAAATCCACAAAAAAGAATAATAAATTTGCACCTAATTGTTAGTACGAGGTTGTTCTTCATCCATGCGCTTGTTTACCTGCGCCGGAATCCTTGCTGGAAGTTCGAATGCGGGACCATTAGGCCTCCAGCCGCTAGGGGCGTAGGGGGCTGGAGGTTCGGCTACTACACCGCATAGCAGCAAGGATACGACTATTAATAGTTCCTGTAACATAAACATGGTTTTCTGTCATCAATTATATGGTTATAACTTAAAAAATTTAAGGCAAAAGCTATTTTTTTATTGATTTAGTGTATTTTTCTGCAATCTAAAGCCTTGCCGCGATCTAGAGAGGATCCAAGAGGGTTAAAAATAGAAACCCATTAGTCGTAGAAATTGAATATCCTGATGGTACTAATTATTGGCTCGTTTCCATTTACACGCGAGTCCAATGAAAGTTCTAATTGCGATCCTTCTTTGACGAACAATTCGTAAATTGATTTCCAAAATATCTGGCTGTTCAAAGGTTCACAGGCAATTTGAAATCGTGCAAAGCTATCAATCACGTAACACAAATGGTTTCCGCGTAATTTAGATAGTAACCGTTAACAGCATCGGTCAAAATGTACTGATTTTTTACATACTCGTATTAATGCCCCATATTTTCTTTTATTTCTTACTCGCTAAGAAAATAGATAATTTCCAAGAAACAAATATGATTATGTTCCAGGAAAAAGAACCGACGTTATGTTATAAGTAAACACTAGACTAGGTACTTTACCAAGAATCCTTAAGTGAATTACAGTAAAATGAAAATGTAGTCTTGGCAGCTAATTTATATGGAAGTAGATGATTATACTATTCTTAATTTAGACTAATTTTGCGAGATTCAAAAGCCAAATAAACCCGTACATAAACACTCGATTTTTTTCGAAAAATAAAATATAATATGTATTTTATTTTCACTGTTTTCTTTAGAATATTTATACCCTTTAAAAAAATTATAAACGTATTCAGTAAAACAATATCATTATCCTAATGAAATATGAAATCAATCACGCCTAAATTGCGTCATAATCGAAGCACGAAAAACAGATTTTCACAGAACACGACACACCAAACACTAAAACACAATCAAAAACGTGCAATCACCTTCATTTTCGACGACTTTCGCTTTGAATCCTGCGCGTGCGCATCGCTTTTATAGACAATAGCAATTGGAAATCATTATTCAAATCGCGCGCATTTATCGACCTTAAGAATGGACCCTAAAAATTCCATTGGGCATCATCTGTGCAAAATTGAACCTTATGTCGATTACGATCGTTGAATGTGGATGTTACCAGACGCAGAATTAAGTTTGCTCGTCAATAAGGTTTTTTGCATCGTGGTAGTACTCTATGACACATTTAGAGGAACATTTTGGCATTCTGTAGATCGTTACTCAATTGGTTAACAGTAGTTGCACGCGTTTGGCGTCTGTATTGTGTCTCTTTGATTTGTGGCTAAAATTATTGCGTCACCGGTTTTTCTTGGCTCGGGAGCGACGAACGGGGTCGTCATGTTTATTTGTTTAGTTTTAGATCCCCTAGCTTTGTTGAGTTAGTCTGTTTACGAAACTAGAGGACCCACGTTTGATTCCCGGCCCGTGTTCGGGAACAGCCTAGGCAGAATTCTATTACACTTGTACACAGTTAATGGTTTAATGCCATGTGACTTTTCTAATGCGGTGATTGGAGTCTGTTAACGCTTATCACAACCTTATTTACTTTAGGCTTCTACTAAGTCACTCAGTTTTAGATGTAATTTCCACAAATACTGTGGAATATACATTTTTTTTAACTATGTATCAGCCCACAAACAGACAAAACAAACTTTCAACAAACATACATACTCGTACATACATAGTTACCATCTACATAGTTCTCTCTATCTCTACGCGAGTATATTCTCAGTCGAGGTAGATATGACAAAATCAGTTTCAACTTAAATCTCAGTTTGACAACTTCCAGCTAAATATATGTGAGAGGTAAAGTTTCTCTGCTACCTATCATACTTCACGCTAATGGTTTCATTTCGGAACTACTCGTAAGCTCTATTAAATGTTATACTACTGTTGACTCCGTTTAACGAGTAGTTAAAACTACTGTTTGTTCAACGTTGAGGTAGTTATACATAAGTATTTTATACTAGTACTAGATGACCGAGCAGACGTTGTTTTGCCACATATTTGTGTCTTATTAGGTTATTTCCACACACCCCACACATTCCCACAGTCCACATCAGGTACTTCTTATCTTCAATTTTCTTAATCTTTAGTAAATGCTCATCGTACCAGACAACTTTTGCTATTGCGGCGCTTCAATATCTCTACTTCAAGTGCTTGAACCTGCCGGCTACTAGGTACTTGTCTGTACCAGCCTTAAGGCATCACCTGTGGGCCGCCCACCATTGACTGATTAAAAATAATGAGTTGAGAGCACAAGCTTGTCTTAGCGACAGCGATTCACGTTTTAGCTAAGTATTTACGCAAAGGCATTACAATCCGCTATCCAATCTATTGAGTCGAAAATCGCAAAGAGTAAAGTAGTAAGTACATAGGAATTAATTATATAGAAACTGACTTAATGGTCAAATAAAGTTACGAAAGGCAAAGAACAGCGCTGTAATTTCCAGTAGAGCGGCCCAGTACAATGCGTTGTGTGAGGCGCGGGAAATAAATCATCCGAACGACTGCTGCCCCTGAAAGGATGTCCGGTTGCGGGGACATGCGAGGAACACTTAGGGGGCTTGTTCACTAGTATACAATTACTATGGGATGATCACCACTGTATGAGTCACAACACAAGGATGGTGGGTAACAATGTTTATACACTTTGCTAGTGCCCTCGCTTAGTTTCAGAAGACTTTTTATAACGGTACTACAAAACCATTATAGCTAAGTATAAACATAAAATTTTTTAGCTAAATCAATCTAGTGGTTCCGTGAGGCATGCACACTTATTAAGAAAAACATATTTATAGCCGCTATTTAACTAATATTGATACCAAAACCTTCCTATACTTAAATTAAATTACACGTAAACATTACAAAAAATATTTAATGAGCATAATAGACCTTTTGTAACTTAGTACTTAACTCTAGGTTACCTTAAAAGGTAGCTTACCATTCCCTTATACATTCCCTGCCGCGTTTACGTAGGTACCTACCCCTTTTCCCTTTCCTTCAAAACTAAAAAACCTATTTTAAACTTACGCTTTACTGAAAATTCTATTCTGCGCCCCATTTGTGCAGGAAATGGAAAATATTTTTCAAGCATAGGTATATTGAAATTAGGAAAAAGGAATAAGAGGACATTTTTCAAAGGCCTTCGTTCATAAATCAAACGCCGGCACGGTGTCGAATGGCATACCACGTTCATACTGCGTTTATACTGACTTCCCTTCAAATGCTCGAATATAGGCCACCGCATGTTATGCGATTCCGTTTATCACTTGATATCAGTTTCCACACCAGTTTGAATGAATAAAAACTTGCAGTAGATCACGCCTTCGTTTTACGGTATTTTATGTTGCTATCTGCTGCGTGACTCCGGGTTCGAACCCTAGGAAAGACATTTGTTGTATGGATAAATGTTTGTTTTCTGGTCAAGCTCGTTTATGTAATATTGATGTTGAATATATGTTGGCATTGTGGTTATTGCTTCTTTCTTATCGACAACGCGTCGGCGATTTCCTTTTCATTGCGCTTTCACAACTGGGTAGGTACCTACAGTTACCACTTGGGTCACCCAAAAAAATTAAACTTAAATTCATTACGTAAATACGTACATACTCATAAATTGTTGGATATTACAAATCCAACGAACTAAAATAAAATTCAAATTAGGTAGGTATATTGAGGAGTTACAATTTCTCGGCTTTGAGAATAATGACATTGAAGAGACAAAATAATGCTAATATTGTCCTAGAGATGTAAGGCAAGTGAGCTGATATGATTACAAATATAGAACAGGATAAAACACCGCAATAGCACGCGCTAAGTAAACGAGCATTGCAATGACCTAGACGAGATACGCATTTGTAATGGCGACCTTGTGGACACATCTTATGTGATGTCATAGATCGTTGTGACTGACAATTAGTCGAATGGAGCCCTAAAAGGGCTTAGTATTGTTAATCAGTCAGACCAAAAATATATAGACTTCACTTCAGTACAAAAAGTGAAGTAAATTTTCTTCTTTCTTTTTACGATTTCACATAATCGTATGTCGCAGAGTAGGTGAAGGTAGGTACGGCCTACCGAGGAATCTAACGGGAAATGTTATCATTACTTGTTTTTTTCGATTATGGTTTTTTTGTTCCTAAGACGGAGTCTATTATGTAGGTATATTTTTTGGTCTGAGGTTGATCAAAGTTTGACTCTATGGTCGATACCTTATTTACTACTAGATGTCTAGATGAATCGGTAAACTTCGATTCACCAAGCGGGCATGAACTCCCTGCATCGATTTTCCCATAATGCTATTACTTGGGGTCCTTCAAGAAGCGGGTCTATCGCTTTCTTCTTAGCGGGCACCGCGTTTGTTATGCCTCTGGTGTTGCTAATGTCCCACTCTACCTAATTCACAAACAAAAGTTCAATTCCTGATTGAATTAGGTACCT